>JADLZK010013163.1:0-285707 GCA_015847255.1 Hyparrhenia diplandra | reverse complement strand
ACATGTATTGATCTTAGCGTATTACACCGGTCCTTTTACAAATAGGACCCCAAAGAAAAGGAAAATTATAAAGAAGTTTAAAACTCCCGCTCATCTTCCACGAAGCCTCCGAGAGATCCGTTCGTCACCGCCGCCGGCCGCTTCCCCAATCGTCGTCGGGCACCGAGAGCCATCTCCGAGGCTGCAGAGGAGGGCTTACTTTTTAGGCAAATCAGCCGAGTACACTACCTCCAGTGCATCGGCCAACTCCCATACCCACGACGCATCCTTTGATTCCACCGCCGGCAAACCGCACAAAGCTCATATTTTCACCAAAAAATCATTTTCCTCGAGATTAACAGGGTTAACAACATTATCACCTGAAGAAGATGACGATGCGACAACCCTCGACTCCTAGACAGGTCTCCCCAAAATTCTCCGTTGACGTTGGAGAAGATCACATCGGAGAACGGAAGAAAGCCGGGAGAAATTATTCCGCTTACGCCGCCGCCGCTTCCCGCATCGCCGCCGTCGCCGAAAAAAACAAGCGCGCGGAGCCACTTTCCTCCGGCAAAACCTAACTTCACCGCCGAACATCGACGGAGAGCAAACCCTAAACCTAGGTGGACTCGACTAAGACCATACGAAGACAAGGGATCTGTTGAAGAGACGAACCCCCGCTCCTCATCACCACCGGCAGCGAGGCCGGAGGCGAGGGAACGGGGGCCGCAAACGGTGGCGGTGTTGCCCCTCGGCTCCTTTCTTTCGCGAGGACGATGCGGTGTCCGCGGTGCGTGTAATTCTATGCCTATGTGGAACACTTTTTTTTCGACACTGCATATGTTTGTGTTGGATCAGATTATGCTGCATAAGATCTATGCTAATTCGAATATAGACAACCAATCAAATGATGTATATATATGTGTATGTTGGCATTGGTGTGCAGCAGCCACGTGTGCTCTCATTTTGGTTTGGTTCGTTAGAAACCAATCTTCAAAGGTTATTGTTTCGTCACTAGCTATTGTAAAAGATTAGAGGTGCTTCCTGGTCTTAAGAAATGGATTGTCTCATGTCTCAACTACTCATGTAGTATTTTATTTAGAAATATCTTTGCTGCTACTGATCAATTATTGGATATCGCCTTCATATCCATATATATATGCAGCTAGATGGGTTTATCACCATCTCAATTCTCAATCAACGATATGTATGTATAATGAGCTAGCACGTGGTAGGAGGTTTGTAGGGACATGGACGCAAGACGACTGAGGGGCCGCCGTTGGTTTCGGTGGCGTGACAAAAATGGTATTCTTCTTTTAATTTATTTTCTATCTACTTCCTCTATTTTAAACTATAAATCGCTTTAACTCTTTTTTAGTTCATGCATTTAATTATGTATCTAGAGACAATAATATATCAAACTACATATGGATGTAAAAAAAAAAAGACAAAGCGTCTTCTAATTTGAAACAGGGGGTATATATATAGAATATTATTTTTGATAAAATATTGGTACTGAACAAACATTATAAAAAACATTGTTGATCTCTTTCAATAGGCCTCAAGGGCATTTCGCGTACCACTTAACACCGCTAAGGCTCAAAACTGACGGGAAGGGCCAAAAATAAGCAAAACTTGAAAGTAGACCAAATAAGCAAATTCAAGAAAAAAGGGTCAAGAAACTAATAGCAACTTTTAATAGGGCCAAGAAAAATAATTTGCTCATAATATACTTCCTCCTTAACGGTAAAGGAAGTCGTTTTGGATAAGGTTTGGGTCAAACATTGAGAATATAAATCATCAATAACTTTTAAGTTGTTGAGTTTGTAAATGTGAAAATTATATGAATAGATTTGTATTTAAAAAAATACTTGAATGTATAACATGAAGAATCAGACGTAGTTCACCCAAATATGATGCAAGGATAGATTAATTATTTTGTCAGCGCGGTTTGTGGTGCCGTCCCGGCAACGCGTGACGAGGAACAGGGCGGAAGCAAAGGTTCTGAAAGCAGTGGCAAAACTGCAGGCTTTGCGAGGCCCAAGAGGCGAGCCCAGCCCAATAACAGATTGGCTGGCCAGGAGCGTGCTGGGAAGGATACTTGCATTCCTGTGCAAAAATAACATTTCTCAACTTTCAAAATGCGTGGCTGTCTCATTGGTCGGCCGAGCTTGCTGATGTGTGATTCAATTGTCAACAATTTCTCATGACACCAAAAGACAAAAAAAAAAACTCTCAATGTGTTTTAGATTTTTATTCTTTTATTTTCTCATAAGCCATATTTCTAACTTTTCAAAATAATGCAGCTCAACAGCTGGGAGTATTTGCTACCTTACATCTCCTTGGTATAACCATAAACACATAAGTGTGCTCGCCTTCTTTCTCCCCTGCTAGCATAGTGGCGGGGCGAAAAACAAGGCGATTCGTGTTTCACGGCACTTCTGGCTGATCCATTTCCTATCCGTGGCCGGTGTGGAGCCGGAGAGGGAGGTGGACCACGGAATCACCGGGCGGCGTTATCTGATGTAGCTAGGAGTCTTCTTAGGGTTAGGGTTTACTTACTCGCGTCGGTCCATGACAAGAGCTAGGTCTGTCAGGAGATTGGTCCTCCGTGGTGTGTGTGTGTTTCCAGGCGATTTCGGCGAGGTGGAAGGGATGAAGACGTCGGGAATAAGATCTCTCCGCCCCTCCTCGCCCGGTGGCGTCACGCCCCGCCGTCTCCGGGGGCTTTGTGAGCTCGAACTCGAGTCCGTGGGCGACACTTCATCGTTCAAGGTGATGTTGCGGCTTTTGCTCTTCCTGGGTTGCTGGTGTTCCCCCGTGACTACGGGATCCTTTTTCGACCAGCGATTCCACGGTCGTCGAGGCATACCTTTTTAGGCGGCGGCTTTCTTCTGGCCGGTGACGGACTTGCTGCTCATGGGAGAGGGAGGGGTGCTTTGCCGCGTTCTTTTATCGATTCGGATGCGGCAGGTGGATCCGAGTCGTTGGATGTTGCGGCGTCTTCCATGGTTTGTGCTCCCTCAAGTTCTCAGGCGTGCGTGGTCGACGGCCGTCTCTCGGGCTTCTTTGATGCGGCGGTGTGAAGACCGGTGGTGTCTCTAGAAGCCTTTGCATTTTGCATATGGGTCCTTAGTGTTCTTGTTCGTAATTTCCTTTTTGTTTCAGGGGTTTATCTGTTAAAGGGGATGTACTCTATTTCCACATTTAATGAATTTCCCTTTCTTTTACAAAAAAAGAAAAAAATAGCTATGGCTATTTATTTATTAGCCTTTGGTTTTGGGCGGGTAGAAATTAAACAAAAGCTCAAACAAAACAGTTTTTTTAGATAATGTATAGTATTTGATACACCGCTTCATCTATCGATAGGTAGAATCGGACAACTAATACAAAGATGAGGCTGTAGGACGAAAAAAGAAAGAAAAAAACCATTTAAGGGCTCTAGAAGTCATATGTGCTATTCTCGCTTACAACAAGATGAGAATACGTCGCCAGATACACCGACAACAACACTAAGAATGTAGGAGGATAGCTATGCTTGGCAACAACACTAATAACCAAGGAAAAATCTTTCAAAAGCGGCATCTCCAACAAGATCGTCCGCCCGACCATGAAGCGGTACTAGATTTTCACCCTGCAAGATCTCCATGATGCCTTGTGCTGAAGAGAATTAACGACGCCTCGAACGAGGAAATAGCGCCCATAGACGCCACCGCCATCTGAGTCGCAAAGAATCGTTCACCGGGATTCATGCCATTACGCCAATGACCGGTGAGGAAGACCGCCGCTAGATCCGTAGCAAAGAAATTTGGGAGATGGACCACATCATCCACGCACCGCAGCGCCCGAGCTTTAGAACCGCTAGGGAGATCAAATCTGCCGCGACGAAGCCCGGTCACGACAATCGGCGGGGGCGTCGTTGAGCGGGCCGCCGTCCACTTAGCCACCCATGCCTCGAAGCCCGACAACCACACGCCCGTCGTCTACTTCCCCTACTACCTCCACCCACACCTCCACCACCTCGACCCCGGATGTGGCCGCCGGCACCTCTTGGCCGTCGCCGTGCACACGGCTTGATCCGGCCGGGAGGGACACCGAGACGCAAATGGCTTCGACCGCGCGCCCGGTCCACTAGGAAGCCACCACGCGGCCTCCGGCCAGCGACACTATGCCACCCTCCTCCTCCCCGCACGGAAGATGGGCGGGACCCTAGGGCGAGAGCCTCGCCACCGCCCTCCTAGGGAGTCGCACGGGCCTCCCGGCGGCTCCTTCTGGCAGCGGCGAGGGAGATGGCTGATAGCGGCGGCTGACTTTGGTGGCGACTAGGGTCCCCCGTGTCGCCCTTGCGGGAGAGCGACGCGGAACAGGTCCTTAGAGCATCTCAAAGATTCTCTAGACAAAATCGATTTGTATATGTTTCCACCTCCAATAACTTCTTTGTATATCCTATGCGCATTTTGTAGAATAAGTCTCACTCTCCATCTTTGATTAGCGAGAAATTTAGAACAGAAGATATGGCTCATTATATCCAATTAAAGAAGCTACCGGGAGTGTATTTTTGAGGAAAAAAAAACTTTACTCTTAACCATTAGGAAGGGCTTAGAGTGGCTAGCTCTTCAAGTTGTTCTAAGTTGAGATAGGACCGGATGAAAACAAAGGAAGGCAAAGTAAAATTCAGATACGTAAGTTGGGACGGGATGAGAGGAAGAGACAAAGTAAATCCACGTGGACAGGTGGAAAGTTGAATAGGACACGACGAATCAAAAGGGATTCAAAGCAAGGGTAAAGGATCCAAATGAGCTTGTGTTAGAAAACTCCAATAAAAAAGTTAAATCCATGCCACCCGAGGCTGAGACGACTAACATATCTAACTTTACGGTGAGCATGGTGGGCAGCAACCTCACATCCAAGACGCACAGCCACCACCCCGAGAACCGTCAATGGGCTCCATAGGAGGACGCACAGCCACCACCGGCGACCGGCGCCGCCGCGTGCTGTTCTTCCCACTCCCGTATCAGGGCCACATCAACCCGATGTTCCAGCTCGCCGGCCTGCTCCACGCGCGCGGGTTCGCCGTCACCGTCTTCCACACCGACTTCAACGCCCCCGACAAGTCCCGCCACCCAGCCTACGACTTCGTCCCCGTGCCCGCCGTCTCCGACTGCTTATCGCCGGAGGGCAGGTCGGACGTCTTCCAGGTGACCGTCGATCGCATCCTCGCCCTGAACCGCGCCTGCGAGGCTCCGTTCCGGGAGCGCCTGTCCGCGCTGCTGTCGGAGCAGCAGCAGCAGCAGGCGGCGCGGGAGGACGTCGCGTGCCTGGTCGCCGACGCCCACCTGCTGACGCTGCTGGACGTGGCGCGCGGGCTAGGCGTGCCCACGCTGGTGCTGCGCACCGGCAGCGCCGCGTGCCTACGCATGTTCGCCGCGTTCCCCGTGCTCTGCGAGAAGGGGTACCAGCCGGCGCAAGAGTCGCAGCGGAGGAGCCGGTGACGGAGCTGCCGCCGTACCGCGTCCGGGACCTGCCGTCCACCACCGCCGCCTACCACGGCGTAATAAGCGAGGCGGTGTCCCGCATAGTGACGGCCGTGACGACGTCCTCGGGCCTCATCCTCAACACCATGGACGCGCTCGAGCGCCGCGAGCTGGCGTCGCTCCGGCGAGACCTCGGCGGCGGCGTGCCCGTGTTCGACGTCGGCCCGCTCCACAAGCTCTCTCCAGCGGCATCCAGCAGCTTACTCCTGCAGGACCGCGGCTGCCTCCAGTGGCTGGACGCGCAAGCCCCGGCGTCCGTGCTCTACGTCAGCTTCGGCAGCCTCGCCAGCATGTCCGCCGCCGAGCTGGTGGAAACGGCCTGGGGCATTGCCAACAGCGGCCACCCGTTCCTGTGGGTTCTCCGTCCGGGGCTCGTCCGCGGCACGCCGCCGTCGGAGGCGCCACCCCTTCCCGACGGCTTCGACGCCGCGACGCGCGGGCGTGGCGTGGTCGTGAGCTGGGCGCCGCAGGAGGAGGTCCTGGCGCACCCCGCCGTGGGCGCGTTCTGGACGCACTGCGGCTGGAACTCCACGCTGGAGAGCGTGTGCGCGGGCGTGCCGATCATGGCCCGCCCGTGCTTCGGCGACCAGATGGGGAAACGCGAGGTACGTGGAGGACGTGTGGCGGACGGGCCTCACGCTCGACGGCGGCGAGCTCGTGAGGGGCAAGGTGGAGGCGGCCGTGGCCGCGCTGATGGGGCCAGGAGAGCCCGGCGCCGGGCTGCGGCGGAGGGGGCGCGGGAGCTCAAGAGCAGCGCCGCGGAGTGCTTGGCCAAGGATGGGTCGTCCTGGACGAGCGTGGACAAGCTGGTACACCACATACTGACACTGTGAAGTGTTTGGTACAGCAGCCACGTGGTGCTGTTCTTGGGGGTACTGTTTCAGGTGGCCATGTGACATTGTTTTGTCTGTGTTTGCTATAGTTATCCTTGTCCTCTCCACGAGATCTGTGCACACTTTTCGTACACACTTGGACTG
The DNA here is from genome assembly GCA_015847255.1 of Hyparrhenia diplandra. Taxonomy (NCBI): domain Eukaryota; kingdom Viridiplantae; phylum Streptophyta; class Magnoliopsida; order Poales; family Poaceae; genus Hyparrhenia; species Hyparrhenia diplandra. Next base: position 279,217 of record JADLZK010013163.1, on the reverse strand, counting down.
TAGTGGAGCGTGACAAGAAAGCAAACGGCATAGCATACTCCCCTCCGTCGAAAGTGTTCGTCGCTTGCGAGAAACAATTTTGCTAAATTATATATTAAAAATATTAATATTTATCATATATAATTAGTACCAGAAAGATTTTTGAATCTAGTTTTTTTTAATAAATTTATTTAAAAATATAAATGTTGCACCCGTATTTTGTACAAATCGAATTAAAGTTATTCCGAAAACAAAAACGATTAACATTTTGGGACGAATTTTGGGACGGATGGAGTATACCAAATCTGATCACCCAGACGCCACGTCGCCTCAATTCCCAGACCATTGGATTGCCCATCGACGGCCATCAGGTCACCGCCTATCCCAACCTTCTAGCAAACTCCGGCCCTTCCAGCGAACTCAAATCTCGCCAATCTGAACCTTCCAGCAAACTCCGGCTCTTCCAGCGAACTCAATTCTGAAAATACGCCGCTCCTTTTCCATCTGGTAGCTCTCACCTGTGCGGCCCCTACCGGCAACGGCCGCAACGGCCTGGTGCTACACCGCCCCACGCCCCCTCCGAGCCGCAGCACCCCGCCCCCACTGCCCCAACCGGTCGCCCCGCTGCCCGGACTCCGTAAGCGCTGGTCGTGACGGCTTCCTGCTGTCCATGAAGCCACCAACGCCACTAGGTCCAAAAGCGCGGCCCTATCTGTGCGGTTCGCACACCCGCCCTAGCGGCGCCCAGGCATGGCGACACGGTGCCGCCGCCCGCCAACGTAGGTAGCCAAGGTAGCCGGCCATCCCCGCGCGACCTCCTGCAGTCTGCTCCTTGGTTTGCACCATCTCTCACTTTCTCAATAGGCTAGCTGCGAGGCCATGCGAGTTCTCCATAAGGTGAACAATGCAAGCTAATAAGAACTGCACTTTTGTACTAATGCATGCAAAGATTTGTAAAAATCCTAAGAAAGTAATTATAGATCCAAATAATATGAAATTAATTTTGTTAGATTCATAACTTTATCCTCTACCCGTGGAAAGTATGTCTGCATACGTTACTCTAGCCAAAATTCTTTATTTATTGTAATATGCAGAACTGACAAATGCAAAATAAATTCACTAGGGTTCTACAAATTGCAACACCAATTGTATTTGGATCTGTTGTGATGTGGTCTTACCTGGAGAAATGCATAAACACAACCATTTTTTGCATTATAGTTTTTTTTTAATACTTTAATTTCCTTATGTTGCGAAAAAAATAAATTTGTGTACATATTAAATATTATCTTTGCATTATGTCCTGTGTACATACTAAATCCTTAGGTTGCCTGATCCATCATCATGTTCTCTTTTGCATAATTTAAGTAAGATTATTCCCCATCGTCAAATTTACAGTCCAGCATTAATCTATTCGTCATTGTTTTGTTGCTTCAGTCATGCTCACTAAAGTTCAACTAAAGTTGTTACATACATGACTTTGAAAGTACATTATCAACTAAAAAAAAAATAACATTCTTTCCGATCCCACACCACTATTCTACATGTTGCCTTCAGTTTTCCATTGCCTAACCATGAGCGAGGATACAAATATATTATTGGTTTCAAATAAACATGTTGTATTTTTCATGACAAGATTGTCAAATGTAATTAAATCTCACAGATGTAAGTACATAATAATACTATTTGGTCAAATGTATATTCAACTGTTTTCATGATAATTATATGCTAAAGATTGCAACCCGTCAACATCTTGCTTCTGCCCGTGCATTTGCGTGGGGGAACTGGCTAGTTGGATAATAAGCCTTTCACTCATGTATTAGTCTCTTTATTATTAATTAGATTTCCCTAAGCAAATTGAGCTTGGTCCATGGGCCTGATTCAAGCCCGATGGGTTTTGGCCTATTCACGAATCTTATCATTGGACAACGCCCAGGCATAGATTTCGTTCTCCAGAAAAAAAAAAAAATCTTGGCTCCTTCCTGGACTAGATAAAATCTATTTTTTAGCTCCAATAAAAAAAAGGTGCTCATAGGGGTAGGGTTTGCATACATGTGTTCATAGGGATTGAGTGTGCGTGCGTATTGTGAGCGTCTACGTTGTACTGTGTAATTCTAAAAAAAAAAATCTATTTTTAGCTATTTTGTTACCATAGTATTAACAATCACAAGCAAATTGTTGTCAAAAAAAAAAAAAAAAAAATCACAAGCAAATTTCACAGTAGCTAGGACTAAAGATAAAGAACACACAAGAACATAGATGCACATGAACTGACAACCGCCCGGAGAACGATCGGGAGACGGTGCCCTTTTTCACGCTTGATAAGTTCGAGTACAAACACGGTTACAACTTCGTCTAGACGCTAACACACACTTTAAACACCCAGCTATTTATACCAATAGCTAAAGTACAATGTAGCACATACACAAAATGTAAAAAAAAACGTGATACAAGGTGTTGATGGTGAAACTGCTGCTCAACATCATGGTCATGGGCGCGGTCACCGGCCTCAGCTTGAACTGCTCCCATGTTCTCCTTCATTCAAATCCAAGTTGGCTCATGCCTTAGCTGCTTTTGGTTGTAATTTACCCGGAGGGGATTGTACCTCCTTGGAGTCTGTACCTCAAACGATGGAGGATATTGTGTCTAGCGATTCTCCTGTGCCAGAATAATGAAAAGCGCTCTGTTATCAAAAAAAAAAATCTAGATCTCACTTCCGCTGCTCTCCACGTCACCATCCATCACACGTCAGCAAGCTTACACTAACAATTTTACCCTTTAAAATGCAGGGCCCAAACTCGGCCCAGAAAACATTATGGCCAAAATGCTCGGTTCAAGTTTGAGACAATTTTATTTATTTATTTATTTTTGCGATTGAGACACTTCGAGTTAGGGATGATTACATTGAGGGGTCTTGCTCCTACGTGGTGTTGTGCAATATGTGTTTTTGCCTTATGGTGTACAAGTCTAGACCACTGAGACGGTCGATAGCAATGGTAAAGGTCAAGCGAAGTTAGTGCCGATGGACTGGGAAAAGGTGAAGGGCGGATGTAGAGGCTTGGACTGATGGACCAAGGGTCGTAAGAGTGACCATGGGCGTGGCTGACACATGGAGACATTGACAAGCAAGCATACATGTGGAGGAAGCATATACTATGTTGACCAAGTTAAGACAGTGGTTGATCAACTCAAGCATAGGTGCAAGGACTTGGTAATCAGATAGTTGAGGACAGGTGGCGACTCATGTTGAGATCGTGGAGGGAGCATAGTGGATACACTGCTCTAGCTGAGTTTGAAAATTTCAGCCTCAAAACATTGGGTGGGCAGTTTGTTGGGTTTGGACTTCAAAATCTAGGGGTGGGTTTTCGGAGCGAAACGTGGCATCATCGGAGAGGTGTGTTGAGGCAAAGCTATAGGGCTTGTGGCCGTTGGAGGCACAGATCTCCACTTGGACCATTATGTCCCTAGGGTTAAGTAGCTTAAGCAAAATTATCTAAGGACATACATGGAAATGTGTAATAGCTCTATAAATAAAGTAGGGTTGCCCCTAGCCATATCTCTTCCGGTTGTGTCTTTCAGTCTCTAGGTAGGATCCAATTCACCACCCTCTGTGGTTAGCTACTTGGTACTTCATCCTTGTCCTCGGTAGTGACATAGTGAAAGGTCCTAATGGCTAGAGGGGGTGTGAATAGCCTATTAAAATTTCCTTCAAAACACTAGAGCAACCGGTTAGTATTTAAAACGGTGAATGCGTAACAAAGCGGTGCTACAAGTGTAACTGGTGAGGATGTTGGAGTCGGAGGAGGTGGCCTCGTGTCCGAGCGTCTCGTGGATGGGGACGAAGGTGAGCTCCGAGTGGTTGTCAATTGCATGTGACAAGCGACAAGGACACAAAGGAACAACTGAATTATGTAGGATGTACCTGACTACCCTACCAGCCAGACCGTCTCAATCCACCACATCTCGCCTGGTCAGGTCCCAGCTGCTCTGTTCGCTAGCGCTACGACTCATTTGTGCATCCGTCGATCTGCGTACTGTGGTTATGGAGGGGGCTGGGGATGGTGAAGAGAAAGGAAGTAATATGTTGTTGTGGGTTTTTTGCTAGATATGATGAGGTTGTGTATGTTGTTGTGGGGGTTTTTTTACTAGTAGAGATATCTTTTTTTTTTCCGAAAGCGTACCATTGGCACGTATTCTATTAAGGGGAATTAGAGTTTTTACACGTCGCACACCTTAGCCAAAAGAATTGGCCGAAGTGTACGAAAGCACACAAACAAGAGATATCTTATTTGGATGGTACATGATGTTGTGTTGTATCTTTATAGTATGTACGTACAAGATTGAAGGATATGAATTTGTGATCCATGAATTTTTTTTATCCCCTACTGCACATATAACTTTGGTACCTGATTTCTCCTCATAATGATTTTATAGGTACCTTGCTGAGTTCAAGTCAAGTGCATGATCCCTGCATCATGTCTTTCTGGAGGTTGTCTTTGATTATGTACCTCAACGGTTTGTGAAATTTGGAAGTTACTAATCACACTGCTACATCGAGAACCAACTGCCCCACATGCTACTAGGTGTGGTTGTTGTGCCCGTGTCTTCTGTTCTGTCTCTCTGCTGCTGTTGCAAAAATATCTCGCAGGCTGCTCATCGTTTTTTTAGACCAAAGACGGAAGCCCTGCTTATTATATATTGAAAGGGATTACCAGCTTACATTACTAGTTCGGCCAACAATGGCAAACGAAAGATTACATCATGCATATTAAAGATACGAAACCAGACACTGAGGAAAAATTACACAAAGATCATATAGAGACTATGTAATCCACCAAATTGTCAATGGCGACCTGAGAAGGCCCACCAGCTTTCAAGCAATCTGCTACATTCTTCTTGAGTTCCTTAGCTCTTTCCCTCACTTCTTCTCCCTCCTTTTCCTTCATGAGCTTCCTAACGGCCTCCTCTATCTTGCCTCTTTCAAGCTCGCCTTCCAGCTCCAACCCGACACCCCATGTGTTCACCACATACCTCGTGTTCATCATCTGATCCGCGAACTGAGGCTTGCAAATCATTGGAACACCCTCACAGATACTCTCCAACGTTGAGTTCCATCCGTTGTGAGTCCAAAATCCCCCGACTGCAGGGTGCGCCAGCACCTCCTGCTGCGGGGCCCATCGAATCACCTTGCCCCTGCCATCCTCCAAGCCATTTGGGAAGTCGGCCGGGCCATCCAAACCTCGTACCAAGTCTGGACGAACCACCCATAGAAAAGGTTGGCCACTGTTGGCCAGACCCCAGGCCACCTCCAAGAACTCATTGGAGTCCAGGGAAGCCAGGCTTCCGAAGCTCACATACAGCACCGATTCTGGGTGATGCTGGTCGAGCCACTCAATGCAACTCAAGTCTTGGTCCAACAAACTACTCCCTGTGCTCTTAGAGGATGATAGCTTGTGGAGAGGGCCGGCTGCGAGTACAAGAGGTATGTCGAGCTCATCACGGATCCTCTGCACCTCGTCTATTTCTAGAGCATCAAATGTATCTAGTAGTAGACCAGAGGACTTCTTCGCTGCTTCAACGACTCCAGCAAGTGTTCTTTTCATTGCTTCTGGGTGACTGTATGTATAGAAGAGATCCCTTACCCGCAGCGGTGGCAGCTCCTTCACCGGCATATCGAGCTTTGACTCTATATACAAGAGCAGAGTTATAACACACCAAACTAGTATGGTAGTGTGCACATAGTTCGTTTTAATCATGGGAGAATGGTGTTGTTGCTTGCTGTGTGAAGAGCAATTACATTGTAATGGTGTCCTCGTTTTCTTCTAAGTTTATGATTTTGCCCTTTCCGGTACAACCCAAACGAATCGTTTGCCCCTATTTTAACTTTTGATAGTTGGAGTTGGAATAAAGGAATTGGAAAAATAAATATGGGTGATCTTGCAATTTTAACTCAAATCAAATTTGTGCAAAAAAATTGCTCAAATTTTAAATGTATGCAAATTTTGTTGTCAAAATTTGTTTTCTATCTATCAAGTAAAATGCTCTAAATGTAAAACTATAATTGGGTAGAAAAACTGGAGCAAAAACGCAAGAGCCCCTTCAATCATTAGAACATATACTACTCTATCAATCCATGCTCCCCACGAAAAATATTAGTTATTGTTTAATATTCATCTCACTAAAAAAATATTTACATTAAATTATATGGTTTTCTCTTTATTATTTTTTAATAACACATAGACATAATATATACTCTATAGTCTACTGTGATAAACAAATTATTAATTACTACTTTTTCAAGGGACTAATTAGTATGTTCGTCATCCAAATTCATATTTTTCTTTGCATGATACTACGTCCGTCCAATAAAAATACAACTACATGTTGCGTGCCAACAAAAGTAGTTAATGTTTGACCAAATTTTCTAGTCGAGTGCTCCCTCCGTCCCAAATTGTAAGTCACTTGGACAATTTGAGACATCCATTTTGTTATGCATCTAGATATAATAATATGTCTAGATATATAGCAAAATGGATGAACTAAAAGTCAAAGCGACTTACAATTTGGAACGGAGGGAGTACTATTTATATTTGTGGCTCAAATTAATTTATCACAAAAATAAATTTCTTAATTAATGTAATAACATTTTTTTGATATCGTAAATATAAATATTTTTTATCTATAATTAATCAAAGTTAAGATACTTAACCATGACACTGTGCTAAAATTGTTTTTTTTGACGAAGTGAGCACTTCTATATATTTGAAATATGCAATTAGTTATAAACTTTATCATTAATTATGGTGTCCCAATAAGAATTCATGAATCTAGATTTTGTTTTTTTAATTTTATTCTTATTGACTGCTACATATTTTTTTTCTCCTCAAGTTAAGTTAAAACTCCTATGCTTATTGTATCGCATTAACTCTCCTTTCGCACTTTTTTAAAATAAGGAATTTAGGTGAGTTTGTTCTTAAATACTATATCAACATAGTTCATCATTTGAAACATGCACCATATTTCTTAAGATAAGTCACAGAGCTTGAAGTGAGATCTTGGATGGGGATAGTAGTGTTAACCTCAATAGAATTTTAAGACTTAATAAGTTTTATATACTAATCAAAATTTTACTCTAAATAAGGGCTAGGAAAATATAGCCACAAATGGTCTTCCACATTTCTCATGATGATTCAATTTTTCAATCAAGGTATTACATCTACAAGTCGTGGCAAACATTTTAGTTACACTATATAAATATTAAAGTAACATTGCATTTTTAATAATTTCTTAATGTTTTTAGTATATGAGTAGTTAAGATATGTTTCATATGACTAAATATAATATAGAAATTTATTGCTCATGCATGTTGGCATGTATGATTACTTTAACCAAATCATACTAAAAAATATTAATATTGATAGAGGTGGGTAATTTAATACATATTATATGTTCTATAGTTATCTAAAAAATTCTTTTAGTAGAAGATGTTGACAATTTTAATGTAGATTGAGATGGTATTTAATTTAACTAATAATGAGATCAAAATTGAGTTATGTAAATTATCGTAGGAGGTTTTGGGTAATTAGGTTGAAACTTAGGTCTACTTTAGATGATGTTTTTAATGGCATAGGTGGGTAATATAAATAGAGTCCTAGGATACCTATATTTTTTTTACAAAATAGTAGAGAAAGATAATTATTTATAAAAAAAAAGAATATACCAATAGCTATTATATCAAAGTGATTAGGTTATACCAAATTGACGACTAGATGTTTTTAGTTTTGTGAGAATTTTAGTATCTATTTTTGTTTTCCACTTTTCCTATTGGGTTTGTGAGGATTTTGAAGTGTAGGGTCTATTGGGGACCTCTAGTTACAATTCTATTATTTAACATTTTTGGCATGATTTTTAAGAAGCAAATAATGGCCGAGATGGATAATTTTTTATATAAATTACAATAGATCGGATGAAGCGATGACTATTATTGGCGATGATGATTAGTAGTGTCTACCAAACTAAAGGCTAAATATTTCTAATTATTGTGAGATTTTTTTTTTTAAATAGTGTGTTTTGTGTTAACATGTTCTCTCCGTTGGGACACCTAATGAGTATAGTTAAATTTGCTCGAAAACCAACTTTACAAGTTAATTTTTGTGTACTCATGTCTCTACATAAATATTTGCACAAGCTCTGCTAGGGAAATTTGATTGTACAATAAGTTTCTTCCAAACTAGTAATTGCTAGATCAAAAGCAAATTCCATGTGCTGACCTTAGCGAGGCAGATAACCTTTTATATAATAATAAGTTTCTTTTCTTTTTATAGTTTCTTTGCAATGAATATTGTATGCATAAATTAAAATTGAAACTAATTAGGAATGAAACTAATTAGAAGCTTATATATTACAATGATCATCCCCATTCATCAAGTTCATAGAAACCATAATAATTAAAATAAGCCAATAAACTAGATGTCCAACCCCAATTTTCAATTACACACTACATGTCAATGTACTCCCAGAAGTTCACTGTCTTTCTCATACAATTAATTTGGTAAAAGTGTAGGTCACGGATGCAAATTGGAGTGTATGATAAGTTTCTTCAAACTAATAATTGTTACTCCCTCTATCCCAAAATATCGGTCACTTACGCTTCCAACTTTGACAAATTATATTTTTAAAAATATTAATATTTATCATATATAATTAGTGTCATTGGAAAGATCTTTGAATCTAGTTTTTAATAAATTTATTTAAAGATACAAGTATTGCACATATTTTATACAGATCGAGTCAAACTCGTGACATGAAAAAAAAAACGACAAACATTTTGGAAGCTAGGAGGGAGTAGATGGAAAGCATATTTCACGTGCTGACCTTGACGAGGCAGATAACCTTTGTCATGAAGCATGGGGTAGGCAAGGAAGCACCGGAAGCAGGCAGCACTCCCGATGCTGAGCACCAGCGTCGGCAGGCCCAGTGCCGCAGCAGCCTTTGGAACCGCTAGGAGGCTCCCGTCGAAGATGATGCACGTGGCCCCTCGTCGCCGAGCACAGACGCGAGGATGCCGCGGAGGGCCGCCGACTCGTCTGCCTCCATGTCGGCGTTCATGGCCTCCATGACGTCGAGGCCGTTGGCAGCCGAAGCGACGACGTGGTCAGGGACGCCGTCGGGCACTGGTACGAACTGGAACTCCGGGTGGCGCTCGGGGTCCAGCGCGCTGCTGAAACGCGAAACGTGGAGCACGGTGACAGCAAAGCCCCGTGCGTGGAGCACGTCGGCCAGCTGCAGCATCGGGTTGGTGTGACCCGGCACCGGCACCGGAAACATTAGGACGCGGCGGCGCCGGCACGATGATTCTTGGACGACAGCGGCCATTATTGCCCGCTTCTTCTCGGAGTCGATCGTGGTGGGTGTCTGGGTGATCGATGATTTTTTGGGATGCAATTTTCCTCGTGTTGGGGTGGTGGGTCATGTAGTAGTACTACAGTACCGGGTAGTACTATAGTACAGTGTTTTTCTTTATTAGTATTAAATACGTAGGACACACGACATGACACTAGACCTACCAGGTGTCGCGTGGGGTCCGGGGCATTGAAGCCGGCTGGTGTGGAGGACTATCCCTATGAAGCCGGCCGGCCGGTCCATGGGCGGTGGCCGGTAGACCGTGCCGCGTGTGGTCGTTGCGATGAGAGGTCACGCAACCGATAGAGGACTTGACCGTCTGCTAGAAGCACACAGTCCTGCCCCTCCTGGGCTCCTGGCCACAGGCCATGAGTGCGTGCCCAACGCACTGATTGAAGCACGCGTAAGAGCGAGTATAATAATAGGCTTATAGTCAAGTCAGTATTTTTATCGAGGTGGAGGAGAGAGGAGAGAAGAGAGATGAGAGCTTGGCTACTAGTTAAGCACTAAGCTAGGCACGGATGCATAGATAATAGTGGGTTTCAATAAAGATGTATGTGAGAGGAGGAGGAAAGAGAATGAAACTATTTAGTAATAAAAAAATATTTAGAGCCAGGTACAAGACTAACCATTGTATAGCTTGGCTCTTCTAACTGGGCTATAAGCCAAGTATTTGACTCTATTATTGGACTTGCTCTAAGCTGGGATGCCTGCTGGATATCTCGGTTCTCCAGCCCCAACTTCAACCGGCTATTGCCTTGTTTAGATGGCTAAAATTTCTAACCCCATGTCACATCGTACACTGTAGCATGTTTCGTTTGTTAGTGGTAAATATTATACTACCATGGAGTAACTAGGCTCAAAAGAATCGCCTCGCAAATGTACATCTAAACTGTGTAATTAGTTATTTTTTTTAGCTACATTTTATAGTCTAAACATATATCTTTTAGTGTATTTAATGTGATGTGATGGAGAGAAAGTGAAAAAAAGGTTAGAAACTTTAGCAATCTAAACAAGGCGTATATATATGCCGCTCAGGACCTCAGCCCCAACTTCAACTGGATATCTGGGAAGCATTCGAGGAGTATCTATCGTGGCTTCAGATATCTTACGGACAGTCAAACACCTACTATTTGTCAGTTGTCATTGTTAGTCCTCGCCTCCTTGGGGGTTTTCTTTTTACTATTTGCTATTAAAAAAATTTATAATAATTGGAGAAAAAATCGATAGCTCAAGAGAGACCCATCTAACCACAACGAAGGTAGGGACGAAATTGGAGGAAACGGGATAGATGAAACAAGAGAAAAAAATGATGTGTCTAAAGTTCTTTTACTATACTTGGATCTTTTCCATTTCCTCCCTGATTTTTATTTTTTATCAAAAAGGCTACGTTGGTCATTTTACACCTTCCCCATTCGCTCACACTGCATCGGGCATCGCGGCCTCTCTGACCCCGACCCGACCCCAACACCGCCGCCATCGCCTCGTCGCACCTCCGGAGACGGAGATCTCCCCGAAGACGACGGCGTCCGGTCTGCCCTCCCCGCCGACATGGCCCTCGCTCGCGCACTAGGCGACCATCGCTCCTCCTAGCACTCGCCTGTCCGCTGCCTCCGGTCGCCGCCCGCCCTCGTCAGCGCCAGCATGCCGTCGTCCCTGCCGCCGCACCTCAAACTGTCCCGAATGTGAGGTCAATTACTCCAGGATGGATATATCATATATATTCTTATCGCAGGGATGCTGTAATGAAATTCATTTTCCCTTGACTTACTACGATAGCACAGATGATGCCCCTGCTCTCATCCTTCTAACGAACGCGGCATGACCCACAGCCTTGCTCGACTCACGCATCAATTACTTGTCCTTGCAGCTATGATGGTTTTTTGCGAACGTGCCAAATAGCATGTATTTCATTAAGATTTAAGAGGAGGTAGACAACACCTAATAGAACAAACAAGCCGCTATAGAAAGCCATAAAGCCCGAGGCCCGCTGGCCTGACCCGTGGCATGGTAATTTGGCCCAGCCTGAAATCGGCATGGGCATGATGGCCGTGCTTGCGGAACGAGGAGCGGAAAACGAATCAAAGGAAGAAGAAAAGACTAAAAAACACCAAACGAGGACAAGCTGGGAACAACGCAACGGCAACCCTTGAAACGCCACTAGCCGTATACACACACCAGGGTCGTCCCTGTGACACACACTACAACAAATCTGACATTCCAAGACAAATTTATTTTGTCATGTATAGCCCAAAAGTGTCACAAAAAGTATATTTAAGACGAAATCCGGTCGTCATGGGGTTCGTCATATAATGAGCGTCACAAATTGTCGGGCGTGACGAAATTTTGTTAGGCGTGACGAAATTTAGTTAAAAAGCGTCACAAAACATCCAAACATTATGTGACGCTCCTTCACTCTATGTAATACAATACTAGAGGGGGAAAATATGTAGTGCAAACCACAATCTTCATGAAAACCCATGTAAACCACGGCAAAAAAGTCATTTAAATTCACCAACAAAATCACTTATGTAGATGATATGATGATACACAACCTTGTAAAATATCTTGTCCAAACTTGACTCGTTTGTGAGATATAAAAATAAAAAAATCTAACAAATCATCCGACAACTTTTTAGGCTAAGCATTGTCATGGAGCCCTGGAGTGGGCTAGGTCCCGGCTACTTAGGTAAATTGGAAGGGCCCAATGTGATGCACAAATGAAATCAACTAATAAGATTTCATTATTTAAAAAAAAAAGAACTATGTGCCTCGCCAACCAATAATGACCTCTCAAGTTGTCCAATTTGGAATTTCTTCTTTACTAATATAACTAGGTAATATACCCGTGCGTTGCAACGGGAATAAAATATGAGTTGGCTAAGAAATTAGGCGATGACTTATGAGTTATGACTATTGTCAATTATTTCAAAAAACTAACAATGCTCAAATAGGATGTTGGGATGCACAGTGAGTGGTTGTTTAGTTTAGAGAGTTGAAAATGACTCTAACCCTATAACCAAATAATCTCGAGGCCTTTGTTTGCATGTAGTCGGATTCTCATCAATCGACATGTGTTCGGGTGGATCGCTGGGATTTGAACTAAATTGCATGCCAACACATGTGGATCGAGATGAATCTAATAACATCCAAACTACGACTGAATGCATCAATGCGAGCATAGTGTACGGGGTTGTTTGTTTTACAACCACAATTTGCCAGAACTAAGCTTAGGCAAGTGTGCCAAATTGTGGCAAGGAAATTGGTGGACACACTTTGCAATGTTTAAAGGAATCTTACCACACTTTTGTACTCTATGAGATGTGGAGCCTAAAAAATCTTTTCCTAAGGTTTGCTACCAACCAAACACTTGTCAATTTTTTATCAAACTTGGCAAAGCGTGGCTAGCAACAAAACACCCTCTAAAGTACTAACATTTAGGACCCCGATTAAGTTCATTGTGCTTCATCAAACCAAGTAATTAACTAATTATCCATCAAATTAAATAAAAAAATCTAACATTGAGAATATGATTATATTCATTGCACATCTACTACACCTATATAGACAAACCCCACTAGCTAATTCTCTCAACATGCAAGCTATCCACCTCATCATTCCACTAACAACCCCACAAGCTAATTCTCTCAACTTTCAAGCTATCCACTTCATCATTCCACTAACCGGTCGCATTTATGGTCAACTAGCATTTGCGATTATAATCTACATACAAGCAAGACACATCATCCACTAGCATTATCACTACTACTTAAATGATTTTTGGTGACATTTTTTTTTTTTTCATTTTCGGTGGCGGTTATTAAACCGCCACCGAGCTAGGGTCACCGAAAATGGGGATTTCGGTGGCGGTTTCCAATAACCGCCACCGTTAATAAAAAAATAAAACCCCTAATGGGCCGGATCCGAAGCCGCCGCCGCCGGATCCGACCCCACCGGCCGCGCCCCGCCGCCGCCGACCGCCGATGCCCGCTACCGCCGTGGAGGAAGGCCAACCTTGCCGGATCCGCCGGGGGAGGCCGTCGTCCGCGGATCCGCCGCCATGGCGGGCCAACCTTGTCGGATCCGCCGCGGGGAGGCCGTCATCGCCGCCGGATTCGCCATATGGGCGAGGCCAACCTTAGCCGGATCCGCCATGCGGGGAGGCCGTCGTTGCCGGATCCGGGCCGCGGGGGAGGTCGTCGTCGCCGCCGATCCACCGCGGTTGACGCCGCCCCGCCGGATCCACCGCGGGAGAGGCCGGCCTCGCGGAACCGCCGCTGGGGAGGAGGGAGCGCCGCACCGCCAGATGACCACCACCGCCCGCTGTCGTTGGGGAGGAGAGGGGGCGACGGTGGGGAAGTGTGGGCGCCGCGCACCGTGTGAGGAGAGGAGTCATTGAAGGAGCAGGAGGGAGAGAGTGAGCAGCGCGGGGGATTTGGGAAGAAGTGGGAGGAGGCCGGGCGGTTAGGCGCTTGGGTTTTGGGCTGGGATATATATACGCGAACGTCTTAACGGGCCAATTAGGCCTTCGTCTATGGGCTTTATTAACCGTGGCGGTTTTTTTATAAAAACCGCCACGGTTAATCAAAAATAACCTGTAAGTGCAATCAAGCTCTAAGTGGGTTTTGGCGTTGATGACCACCGAATTAGGAGACTAATGAGATTTACGAAGATGACATGCAGAAATAAAATATGGAGTTGATGTACAGGTCCAAAGGCTCCAAATAAGCTAGATGGTGGTGTTTCCGGATCAAGGCGTTTAAATTATTTTATATTTTGAATCTTGAGTTTAGGAAATGCCGTACTATTAAGAGGGATCCTAGGATTCTCGGGTACACGTGGACCAAGTGCTCTAATCATCAAATCAGACACAAAACTCAACTCCAAGCCTGACCAGCCAGAAAAATACCTTGTTTCACTCTTTTGCTGTCAGGTTGGCGCGGCAGTGCCGCGCATTGGTGCGGCAGATCGCGCCCACGCGGCAATGCCGCGTGTCGGTCTTGGCAAAGGCCACACTTAAACCCGACCGTTGGGATCGGTGGGGTATAAATACCCTATTCTACCCTCCCACAACGGTTACACGCTCACTCTTCTTCTTCCTCTCGACGTAACGGCCCGGGAGACACCTCTCGCTCTCTCTCACCACCTCCATTGAAGCACCTTGAGCTCCCCACTTAATCTCTCACTTCCCACCGGGGATTTTGAGGGAAACACCGCAAACTTTGATTGAGACCGGATCTACTACTTCCCCCACTCAAAAGAGCATTTGGTTCACGTTTGGCCGGAACCCTAGGGTTCTTTACTCTTGAGCTTGCTCCTAGACGGCTAGGGCGTCGCCCTGAGCTTGCCCCCTTCGTGGGCAGCCTTGGGAGGTTTGTAACCTCACACAAACAAAGAATACATTACCCCACATCTCTAGGGTTAACTCCCTAGACTTGTGAACGAGGGAAAAAGCAAGCCGGTGGGCAAGCTAAGCCTTGTGTGGCAACCTCAACAACGTGGACGAACCCCACCTGTGGTGGCGCGGTGAACCACGGGTCAAATCGTTGTGTCACTTGTGCTCTTTACTTTATTGCATATTTTATCTTGTGAGATAGGGCTTCGTCCCGATCTATCTTGTTGCAGGGTTTCGCCACCTTTGGTCTGTATTTCGTGAAGTATTTGTGTGCAGGGAACAAGTGTGAATCACAAGCACCACTCACTTAGCTCTCGATTCACCCTTGGGTCACCTCTCGCCGGGTGACTGCGACAAGTGCCGCTTGTGGACGCGGGCAAAGGTGCCGCGCCCACCCGCTCCGATGTCGTCCATCCTCGGTTTTGGCTACTTTTGTCTCTGTCTGTCGGGTTTACGCCGGGCAAGACAGGTGCCTATACTCGGCAGTTTGCCGCCCTCTCTCAGACCGACAAATGTGCTTAAGTTTTAACAGTCGATTTTAGGGGTAAGCCTATTCACCCCCCTCTAGGCTTCCATCGATCCTACAAGTGGTATCGGAGCTCGGATACTTGATATACGCTTCACCGCGTGAAGTATGGAGGCAACTCTGAGGGATCGAACAAAGGAGGCAAGACCACCGTCCCCGTGGAGGAGGTGGAAGCCCGAAGCCAGCCGCGAGCTTTCTCTCGATACCCCGGAGAGCACCATCAAGGGTGATGCTACCGACGCCAGAGAAAAGCCGCAAGACTAGCAAGACGAAACACAAGACGACAAGAAAGAGAAAAGAAGAAGCTTGAAGAGCAAGCTAGTGTCAAGCTTCTGCCGAGAAGCTTCAAAAGAAAAGAACAAAGAAAGATGATTCGTGAGGCAAGAGCCGCTAGAAGGGCAGCAAGAGAAAAGCAAAGGCAAGAAGAAGAAAGAAAAGAAGAAGGATGAGTGCAGCGTCAACAACAACAAGTTCGCCGCCATATCCTTTAACTACTCTTCTTATTTGACTAACCGCGATAAGAAGTCCTTTATCAATGTGCCCGTGGGAAAGTTACCCCGCTTCGATGGGACCAACTATGCCAAGTGGAAGCACTTGATGAGAGCCTATCTTGGCGCCCTTCACCCCGGTCTTTGGGAGGTTGTGTGCGGTGGATTTCAGCCACCGGTGAATCCCAAGGAACCAACAAATGAAGAGCTAGCAGCTGCCCACATCAATGGTCAAGCCACAAGTATCCTCCTAAGTGCTCTAGAAGGCAATGAGTACAATAGGGTGATGAATGTAAATGAAGCAAAGAAGATTTGGGACACTCTAGTACTTGCACATGAAGGTGTAGACAAAGTGAGAAAAGCCAAGATTGATTTGTTGAAGGCCAAGCTCAACCGATTTGTGATCCTTGAGGGAGAAGGGGCCCAAGAAATGTTTGATCGGTTGACGGTGCTAGTTGGCAAGATTAGAGGATTTGGAGATGAGGATCTAGATGACCACACCGTTGTCAAGATTATGCTTGAGGCATACACACCTAGAAATGGCATAGTGGTCACCTTGATTTGTGATAAGAAGAGGTTTGAGCACTTTACTCCAAATGATGTGCTTGGTAGGTTGCTCACCTATGACATGCAAAGAGAGGAGGCAAATGAAAGAACAAAGCTTGGAGAGTTGCAAGCAAAGCTTGAAGGGGTCAAGATCAAGGATGTGGCTCTCAAGGCAACCAAGACAAGCAAGCCAAGCTCCTCCAACAAGGTCAAGGGCAGCAAGCAAGCATCTTCAACTCAAGACAAAGAAATGAAGAAAATACAAGAGAACATTGATGTAACCTCTTCCTCAAGTGATGATGAAGATGATGGGGCTGATTATAAGAAGATTGATGACATGGCCCTATTCATGAAGAAGTATGGGAAGGGGATGAAAGCAAATGGTTACAAGATGGTGCAATGAAGATTCCCAAACAAGAAAAAGAGGACATGCTTCAACCGTGGCAAAGACTGAGCATTTTGTTGCCGATTGTCCTTATGAAAATAAGAACAACAAGTACAAGAAGGACAATGGCAAAGACAAGAAGCAAGACTACAAGAGAAAGGGAAGAAATATGGGTGAAGCTCACATCGGCCATGAGTGGGATTCAACCAAAGAGACAAGTGAAGAGGAAGTCCATGTTGCAACATTTGCTATGCAAGAGACCTCTACACCCAAGCTCTTCAACAACATGACCGATGATGAGGATGAGGAAGAAGATGACTCCACTCATGTTTGTCTCATGGCCAAGCATGGGAAGGTAAAATCCACACCCAAGCCTTCTCCCTCTCTTAGTGATGAATCTAGTGATCTTAGTGAAAGCTCTAGTGAAGATGAATCTAGTGATGATGAAGAATATGCTAGACTCACCAAAAACCTAGATCCCAAAACTAGAGGCTTTCTTGCTCAACTAATGGCAGATTTAGAGAGTACCCAAGCGGAGTTAGCAACTAGAGATAGTCAACTTGATAGACTTGAAAAACTCTATGTTGATAACAAGGATGCTCTTGTAGCCGAAAAGAAGTGAGGTGGCTTCCTTGCAAAAGAGCCTAGCTAATGAGCAAGGAAATCATGCTCTTACAAAGAAGGCTATGGTCACCCTAAATAGGAAATATTGTGACTTGCAAGACAAGCACAAAAAGCTTGAAACTGAACATAGCATTCTTAGTGAGAGCAACTCACATCTCTCAGCCACAAAGGATACCTCTACTCCTCCACTAGTCAAGGTTGTGGAAAATGCTATAATATTGATATGGATGCTTATGCCACTAACCTTGCAAACATGAAAGCAATGGAGAAAGAGATCACTAGGCTCACCGCTATGGTAAAAAAAGAAGGTGAAAACAGCAAGGCAACAAAGTGAGTAACAAATTTGAGGCTCCAAAGAAGCCCAACTATATTGATGGGAGAAATCCAAGAATCAAGGATGGACTTGGACACAAGCATGGAAACAAAACCAATGGTCGAAAGTCGATCAATGGTGTCGAATGTGTCAAATTCTTGAGCAAAGGCACAAGAGGGTACGAGAGACACACAGAGCGCTGGACACAAGCCAACTCGAGCTGCTCGTCATGCGCACGCGGCAAAGGCCGCCCCCCAAGAAAAGGGAAGGTCACCTACTCGCCTCAAATGGAATAGACACCGGAAGATGGTCCAAAAGCCTATGAAGAAAGTCCGTGGTCGAAAAAATCTTGTCCAGGCTGTTCCTAAGGGCCACTCCTATCAATCAAAGGCAAAAGCAAAGCAAGTTGGACTCCAATCCTTGCTTTGAAGTGAAGGCAAACAAAGGGGGGAGGTGTTTGCAAAGTACTTGGGCAAAGGAAAGAAAACTTTATTGCAACACCTCTATATGGGTTCCCAAAGTTCTTGTGACTAAGGTAAAAGGTCCCAAGAATCTTAGGGGACCTAAACTTGTGAACTAAACTTGTTTTGCGAGGCATACCCTCCGGTGGGTCAAGTTGGGTGTTTAACAAATGGGCCGCATAAATCATATGACCGGAGAAAGGAGTATGTTCTCATCATATTCCCAAACCAATGACGACGGGAACAACATAAGGTTTGGAAATGATGATGTAAGAAGTGTGATCGGTCTTGGTAACGCTGTTATCACAACCGAGCATAATATTTCGTATGTTTTGCATGTTGATTCGTTGGGATACAACTTGTTGTCGGGCCTTACAATTGTGTGAGAAAAGGCTACAATTGTCTCTTTACGGATATTGGTGTGAAAGTTTTTCGCAGAAGGATTACTCGTTGTCTTCACAGTGCAAACTCAAGAACAAGCTTTACTTAGTTGATTTCAACAAAAGTGAAGCTAAGCTTGAGACCCGCCTAATGGCAAAATCTAGCATGGGTTGGCTATGGCATCGCCGCCTAGCACATGTTGGCATGAGGAACTTGGCCAAACCGCAGAAAAGACAACCATATCATTGACTAACCAATGTTGATTTTGATAAAGACAGATATGTGGACCTTGCCAAGCCGAAAGCAAGTAGGTGCACCTCACCCACCAAAGAGTGTGATGACCACTACTCAACCGCTGGAGTTGATACACATGGATCTCTTTGGACCGGTGGCCTACCATAGCATCGGGGGTAACAAATATGGACTTGTTATTGTTGATGATTACTCCCGCTTCACTTGGGTTTTCTTTGTCTTTGATAAGTGTCAGGTACAAGAGAAGGTGAAAACCTTCATCAAGAGGGCACAAAGAGAATTTGGGCTACTTGTCAAGAAAGTGAGAAGTGACAATGGCACCGAATTCAAGAACACCCAAGTTGAAGAGTTTCTTGATGAAGAGGGCATCAAGCATGAGTTCTCAGCTGCATATACCCCTCAACAAAATGGTGTAGTAGAGAGGAAGAATAGAACACTCATAGAGATGGCAAGGACAATGCTTGACGAAAGTACAAGACTTCGGACATCTTTGGTGTGAAGCCATCAACACCGCTTGTCATGCCATCAAGCGCCTCTACTTACACAAGAAACTCAAGAAGACTTCATATGAGCTCTTAACCGGTAACAAGCCTAAGGTGTCATACTTTAGAGTGTTTGGGTGCAAGTGTTTCATTCTCGAACAAAAGGCCCCGAACCTCTAAGTTTGCACCTAAAGTTGATGAAGGTTTTCTTCTTGGTTACGGGTCAAATGAGTATGCCTATCGTGTTTTTCAACCAAACCACCTGTAGGGGTTGAAATCACCATAGATGTGATATTTGATGAATCTAATGGCTCTCAAGTAGAGCAAGTTGATCAAAGTGTCAGTAGGAAAGGAGGATCCACCTTGTGAGGCAATCAAGCAATTGGCTATAGGTGACATAAGGCCTCAAGAAGATCAAGCTAATGAAGAGGAGGATCCACCGCTTGTTGCCGCACAAGATTCCGCCGACGCACTCAATGACCAAGTGCAAAGACACGCTGCCGGAAGTACCCAAAAGGGCGGCAAAGGCCGCACCATCGCGTGGGCAAAGGCCGCCACCACCTACCTCTAAAACAACCGATCCACCTCGCATCACCCGTTCAACCACTTGATCTTGCTCCAATTCTTGAAGCCGATGATGAATATGATGAAGATCAAGAAGAACATGCGTATAGGCGTTGATCACCCACGACTACGACAAACGATTCAACGGATCATCCCGCTGACAACATCCTTGGGAGTCTTCGAAAGGGAGTTACTACTCGCTCTCATCTAGCTGCTTTAACATTTCACGCTTGTTTCATCTTTGGAACCGCAGAAAGTAGAAGATGCTCTCAAGGATCCCGATTGGGTGTTGGCCATGCAAGAAGAGCTCAACAACTTCAAAAGAAATGAAGTATGGGAGTTGGTGGAAAGACCCAAGACTAATATCATCGGCACCAAGTGGGTCTTCTGCAACAAGCAAGATGAAGATGGGTTGGTGACAAGAAACAAGGCAAGATTGGTTGCTCAAGGCTTCACTCAAGTAGAGGGCTTGGACTTTGACGAGACATATGCACCGGTGGCAAGACTAGAAGCACCGCATTCTTCTAGCCTTCGCGCCCATCATGACTTCAAGCTGTTCCAAATGGATGTCAAGAGTGCATTCCTCAATGGTCCACTACAAGAGAAAGTGTATGTTGAGCAATCACCCGGTTTTGAAGACCCCAAGTTTCCCAACCACGTCTACAAGCTCCGTAAGGCGCTCTATGGGCTTAAGCAAGCACCTAGAGCATGGTATGAATGCCTTAAGGATTTCTTGTTCAAACAAGGCTTTGAAATAGGCAAAGCTGATCCTACTCTCTTCACTCATAAAGTTAGCAATGATATCTTTGTATGCCAAATATATGTCGATGACATAATATTTGGTAGCACTAACAATATGTATGTTGAGCAATTTAGTAGGACAATGACCAAGAGATTTAAGATGTCCATGATGGGTGAGCTAAAGTACTTCCTCGGGTTTCAAGTCAAGCAAATGGAGGAAGGGACATTCATTTGCCAAACCAAGTACACCCATGACATGCTAAAGAAGTTTGATATGGCTAAGGCAAAGCCAATCAAAACTCCAATGCCAAGCAATGGACATCTTGATCTTGATGAGGAGGGTCCAACCGTGGACATGAAGGTATATCGCCCCATGATTGATCTCGCCTTTACCTTTGTGCATCTAGGCCTGACATAATGCTTAGTGTGTGTATGTGTGCTCGTTTTCAAGCCAATCCAAAGGAATGTCACAATGTCAATTCCTTGGACGGTCCTTAGTATCTTGGAGCTCTAAGAAGCAAAATTGTGTAGCCCTTTCCACCGCCGAGGCCAAGTTTGTTGCAGCCGGTGCATGCCGTGCTCAACTACTTTGGATGAAGCTGCACCTTAAAGGATTACTGATGTCATTTCACAAAGATACCTCTTCTTTGTGACAACGAGAGTGCCATTAAACTCGCAAAATAACCCGTAGCACACTCTAGAACAAAACACATAGACATCCGTCATCACTTCTTGAGAGACCACGAACTCAAAGGAGATATCGCAATTCCGCCATGTGAGCACCGAAAAGCAACTAGCCGATATCTTCACCAAGCCTCTCGATGAGTCAAGGTTTTGTGCTCACGTAGTGAGCTAAACATTCTCGATTCTCGTGAACTTGGTTTAAATTCTAGCACACATGCAACTGCTTGAGACACTAGATCAACATGGGAAAAGTTTGTGAAAAACTTTCATATTGTGTTTCAAAAGGATTTTAAATTTAATCCAAATTCAATGCCATTGTTCTCAGATCGATGATCCGGCCCCTCGCAATGAATTTTGGTGTCTCTCGTGATCGTTGAGAAAGAATGAGTCAAAAGTGGCAATATATACTCAGATGATCGACCGAGCGGCAAGCAGCGCCTTCTTCGCGGCGGCAAAGCCGCACTTAGGTTTTCAAGCCCGGTCCGATCCGAACCGCTCTGGGCCAAAATCTTTCTCTTTCCTTTTACGCCCCGCCCGACCGGGTCCTCTCTTTCTCCTCCCCGCCCGACACCTCTCTCACGCCCACACTTCTCCTTTCTCGCTGTGAGAAGGCCGCCGCCCGCCTCGCCGCACGCTACGCCGCCGGCCGGGCGCCGCGCGCCCGGCAAGGCTTGGGCGAGCGCCGCCCGCCGGAGTTCCCGCCGTCCCCGGCCGGCCGTGCCCTCTCCCGAGCACCCGCTCTTCTTTCCTCCTCACTCCATGAAGTCAACAGCAAGGTAAACCTAACCCTAGTCAGCTTCGCCCGATCTATGCAATGTGCAACAATTTCTCATGGATTTCGCTAAGTGTTGTATGAACTCTAGGAAGTAGTTTTGATGATTGAATCGACCAATTTCACACTTCCATGACTTAGGTGATTTAGGGGAGGGCGCGCAATGCCGCCCCAAATAGAACATGACTGTTTAGCCGCTTCCAACAACAAATATCCCTCAAATTACTTACTTCATTGAAATGTGAAATCGATTGACTCCAACCATTGAAGAAATTTCGCTTAGGTTCATACTCATCTTTTCGAATCCATGGACATTTTGCACCAACTCTGAATTTGTATCCGAAATTGTGATAGTTAAGTGACTGGTGCTAAATAGATGCATTAGAAAGTTTATTAAAATGAATTTCGACGACATTTGAGCAAGGGGGAGCGGCAAAGCGTGCGGTTCACACAAAGAAGCCGCGTGCTAGCACGGCAAAGAAATGCCTCCCGCGCTGCAAGCCTCGCGGCCTGTGCTATTACCCCGACAAACTTTGCTCAAAATCATTAAAATTTATTTTTCTAACCCTTCTACTACATAAATTTGGCCATCTTACTTCCTATCATTGACGCTTCGATCAATCTCTTAAAATTGCATAGATGGATCCCCGGAGGCGCGATCCTCATGGCAAAAGGAAGATGAGGGTCAAGGTTGTGGAGAAGAGAGGCAGAGGCGTAAAGAACCCGAACAGTATGTGTGGCAAAGAAGAAGTGGAACACCGAAGCATCGAGGAGCAAAGAAGAAAGCAAAGATGGGGTACACCATTGTGCCCCAGTGATCAAGGCACTCCAGAGAGCACCCTTCCGTGTTTGACAACACATATATGGTGCAAGTGGAGAGTGTCTTTGAGATGGCAGCCCCAAATAACACCGAGCATATCCTCGTGGTTAGCTATCTCGAAAGCGAGAGAAGTAGCGTATGCCGAGCCTACAATGTCTATACCGATGAGCGCATCGAGGGCATTGATGAGAGGTTTTGGGCAGCCTTCATTCAAACTTCTACTTGATCTGCCCTCTTCCACTCTTCCAAGAGCAAGATCACCACAATGCATTACATTGATTTTGAGAGAATGGCGAGAAGGAGGAGGATGCCTTCAATGAGGCTATCGAGGCTTGTGACAGTTTGAGCCGACCGACATCATGTCTTTCAAGCATGATTGAAATGAGGAGATTCTCGAGTCGGGCCATGCCACTTACCATTGGGACAAGCAAGCTGACACTATCCACTGGATGATTGACAGGAGACACTACAGATTGACTTTGTCACCTTCTCTCAGATTCTAGGTTTTGGGGCTGATCACAGGCAGTTTACAGACATTCATGAGATTGATCCTGTTGACATCAAGGTGATCAAGGACTGCTGGGCAAAGCCAAGCGTCAGCCGATGGCAAGAGGAAGGGTCTGAAAGACTTCTTCTATGTGATGAACAACCTTTGCAGGTGCACCATTCATCCAAAGGATGGGCAGCCTCGCACATAAATGGCTATGCTAGGAACCTTCTTGCTCATTTCGTGAATGATGAGACCTTCAATGTGGGAAAGTTCATTTGGAGGCAAACTAGCAAATGCCATGGATGATGCTAGGAGAAATTTGCCTTATGCTCCCTACCTCATGTTCATGATTGAGAGGGGTCTCTGGGAACATCTATCCCAAGGACTGCTTTCCATACGCCTACAACATTGAGAAGACCCATGGCTTGGAGAGAGGGAAGACTAGTGGCGCATCCACCGCAGAGGCACCTCACCGGTAGAGAGGACTTGGAGCAGCCCTCGAGCTCTAGGCATAGTGGCTCTTGATCCAAGATCAAGAAGTGGATCAAGGCCATCTTTGGGCACTAGCATATTCAAATTTCGCCAGACTTATGAGATGCGCAGGATGTGAGGCAAAAGCTCAAGAGTGTCGTGGAGAAGCAAGGACTTCCAGCCCACCGCTATTCCTAGACCACGTTAAAGAAGACGACCTTCCGTAGCTCTCAGGGGACCAGCAGCCGCATCAGACCTCTCCGACCGCTTGGCTCATTCTCTCCGCCAGATTCCAAAGACGACGCTCCACTGCCGCCTCCGCATGCACTAGTGCGCCATTTCGAGGAGGACGAGGACACCGCTTCCAAATACGAGGACACTAGTGAGGAGTGACTCCGCCTGCTTTCTTCTCTTTTCTATGATCTTTTGGTGCTTGACGCCAAAGGGGGAGAAAATTAGAAGAAATGAGAGGGGTCAAACTTTTCGACGCCGATGTTATGTTTCGAGGAGGATGCGGCGGAAATGATCTTCGTTGTTTAGTACTCTTTGAGAGTAGCTTGTTAGGTGTGAGTTCGAGAGAAACTCTATTTTATGTAATAATGCCACCTATGACTTGTTATTTCTCGATTTGGTCGGGTTGGATGTTTAAACTCTCGTGTTAGATAATCACAAGTTTAATTCCTTTTATCATGTCATATATGCCGTGGATATGTTTCGTCTGTCTGTCTGGCGGCCGACAGCGCGGCAAGCAGCTGCCCTCAAGCGGCAAAGCCCGCACATCGCAAGCATGCACAACCCATTGTGCTCGATCGGTTTCGTTGTCATGCATCATGGATATAATTTTATGACACCTTGTTGAGCACCCCACAACAATCATGGATGTAGGGGAGGCCTTGCACACTTTCTAAATGTGTGACTTGACTTTTATGTCAAAATGAGAATTCAAATCTCACTCACACATTTAGGGGAGGCCTCACTACACCTAAATATGTGAAATTGACCTTTTATGTCAATAATGAGAATTCAAAACTCATTCACATATTTAGGGGAGGTTCCTACATCCTTGGTCTTCAAAATCTATGTTTGACTTTACATCTTATGTAAGTTCTAATTTGGTTGTCATCAATCACCAAAAAGGGAAGATTGTAAGTGCAATCAAGCTCTAAGTGGGTTTTGGTGTTGATGACGACCGAATTAGGGGACTAATGAGATTTACTTAAGATGACATGCGGGAATAAAATATGGAGTTGATGTACAGGTCCAAAGGCTCCAAATAAGCTAGATGGTGGTGTTTCCTGATCAAGGCGTTTAAATTATTTCATATTTTGAATCTTGAGTTTAGGAAATGCCGTACTATTAAGAGGGATCCTAGGATTCTCTGCACCAGGGACCAAGTGCTCTAATCATCAAATCGGACACAAAACTCAACTCCAAGCCCCACCACCAAAGAAAATACCCCCCCGCTTCACTCTTTTGTCTTTGTCGGGTTGGCGCCGGCAAATGCAGTCAAGTCGCTCTTGGCGCTGCCACACTTAAACCCGACCGTTGGGACTCGTGGGGTATAAATACCCTATTCTACCCCTCCCACAACGGTTACACCGCTCACTCTTCTTCTTCCTCTCTCGACAAACAAAATGGAGACACCTCTCGCTCCCCTCTCACCTCCATTGAAGCACCTTGAGCTCCCCACTTAATCTCTCACTTCCCACCAGGGATTTTGAGGGAAACAAATGCAAACTTCGATTGGAGACCGGATCTACTACTTTTCCCACTCAAAAGAGCATTTGGTTCACGCTTGGCCTAACCCCTGGGTTCTTTACTCTTGGAGCTTGCTCCTAGATGGCTAGGTGTCACCCTTGAGCTTGCCCCCTTCGTGTGGCAGCCTTGGGAGGTTTATAACCTCACACAAATAGCAATACATTACCCCACATCTCTAGGGTTAACTCCCAAGACTTGTGAACGAGGGAAAAAAAGCAAGCCTTGGGCAAGCTAAGCCTTGTGTGGCAACCTCAACAACGTGGACGTAACCCAGCCTGTGGGCGCGGTGAACCACGGGTCAAATCCTTGTGTCACTTGTGCTCTTTACTTTATTGCATATTTTGTCTTGTGAGATAGGGCTTCGTCCCCGATCTATCTTGTTGCGGTTTCGCCACCTTTGGCCGTATTGCGGAAGTATTTGTGTGCGTGAACAAGTGTGAATCACAAGCACCACTCACTTAGCTCTCGATTCACCCTTGGGTCACCTCTCGCCAGTGACTGCGGGTAGTACCGCCAGGACGCGGCAGGCCGCGCCCAAATGCCCCGACGATGCGTCCATCCTTGGTTTTGGCTACTGCCTCTCGTCATGCAGCAGTTTACGCAGCAGCTGCCGCCTATACTGGCAAAGCCGCGCCTCTCTGCATCGACAAATACGCTTAAGTTTTAACAGTCGATTTTAGGGGTAAGCCTATTCACCCCCCCTCTTTAGGCTTCCATCGATCCTACATAACCGCCCACTTAAGCATTAGGTATTTTCCGTGGCGGCTTTCTCAAATGCCCGCCACGAAAAAATAAAAACCAACACCACGCAAAATCAATCTTGTAGTAGTGTATGCCACGCCATCCAATAACATAACTTATAATTGTTTATCTCTTTATATAATAATCTTATTTCAAACCATCAACAATTTTTATGGCAACGTATGAGATATTGCTTTCTTGATCCTTGAGACTTCAAGTATTTGTGTTGGAAATTCTCATTAAATAACTCACATATTTATATTTTCTTTCCATCATCAAATGATGAACTCACATATTTATATTTTTCTTTTTTCATCATCAAATGATCACTAAAAAACAAACCTTAAATTCCCACCAAGAACGTCGGAGAATCCCCGGTATTGCTTTCTTGATCTTTGAGACCTTATGGTTTTTGTTTAGATATTCTCATTATATAACTCACATGTTTATATATTTCTTTAGTTCATTATTGAAAATATTTTTAAATTCCTTGTAGCTAAATTAAATTTATTTTTGCATACTCGCAAAGAACGCTTATTCACCTAGTTCATCATAAATTAACAACCAAACTAAATAATAAAATAATTATCCAAATTAATAAATATGTAAAAAATAGATCCACTTAATGGAGCACCTGCTAATGCATGCTTTTAAAAAAAATCAACAACAGATTATTTATATTTCCTCCGGCCGGGTATTAGAAGTCGCTTTTGGATAAGGTTTGGGTCAAACATCGGGAATATAAATCATCAATAACTTTTAAGTTGATCATCTTGTAAATATAAAAATTATATGAGTATATTTGTCTTAAAAAATACTTTAATAAAAGTATACATATGTCACATTATAATAAATATTTTTATAATAATAAGAGGTCAAAGTTGTGTTTTGGAGACCGTGTCGTCGTCCTAAACGACTTTTAAGAGCACTCACAAAGGCGCACTTTACCCATAGAGTCCATAGCCTAGATATTGTACCAAGACTCGGTTCTTTTACAATGCAATTTTCTTAGTATAGAGTCTAGATAAAACTCAACCAATCAATTTATCTCTCAGACGATCCTCTCGCGGAATCTTCCATCTCAAAATTCTCTCGCCCGAACAAAATCACCTCCCCGCGGTCTCTCGGTCGACAGGGGTCGCGTGACCTCCCCGGGCGACTCGAGGTCGGCCCAACCTAGCCGATCTAGCGCTTCCGGGAGGGAAATCCCCGGGTTTCCACTTGAATCGACTCGAGTCACCCAATCTCGCTTTTGCCCTCGGCGGGTCGGGGGCGGGATGAGCAAGGTCGGCGGAGGAGCGGGAGTAGCGGTGGCAAAGAATGGTGGTGGTGGTGGGGGTGGGGTTGGAGGAGGCGACGGGCAAAGGCTAGGGGCCTCGTGGAGGAGCTGGGGTGGGAAGGGAAAGCGCAAAGAATGTGTGGGGCGGGATGGCTTGAGGGGTCGCCGACGGGCCGGTTGTCGGAAGAAGAGTCGCGGCAAGGTGAAGGGAGCAACGAGGAGGGAGGGTCGGGCGAGAGAAGAAGCACCACAGCCGCGGGCGGCCGTTCTCGAGTAAGCCGATGCGCGCGATGGGTCGGGTGCGCACCCTTGGCGTAATCCGTGTCCGGGTCAAGGAATTCGGTGCAAGGACCTTGGAAAAAATTTCTTTCACTTCACGTTTCTACAAAGGGTGGCAAGAGGAGGGCCATCACCGAGGGTCCCCGGGAGTTTGGGGGTGACCTGGTGGGTTGCAGAGTGTGACAGAGTAAGAGGGTGAAGGACATTGATTACAATCACATTCCGATTTGGGTCAGGATCTTTGACCTCCCCCTAGCTATGATGGATGCTAAAAATGGGATGCTGTTAGGGAGCCGGTTTGGGAGAGCTTTGGCGGTTGACACGGAGGAGGATGGAACGGCTGTCGGGGGTTTTCTGAGAGTAAAGGTGAAGATTGATATTCGCAATCCCTTGAGACGTGGTATTCGTGCAAGGAGATGAAGGGGAGGAGGACTGTTGGTGCCCGGTTTGCTATGAATTCCTCCCAAATTTCTGCTATGGGTGTGGGCGTCTCGGCCGTGTGGAAAAGGAGTGTGATTTCTGTGTAGAGGAGATGGGTGGCAGGCAATTTGGGGAGTGGATGCGGGTGACTCCCACCCCACCGAAGGGGCAAGGAGAGCGTAAAACACAGGGGTCGGAGGGGGGAGTTCAGGTAGTGGTATGTTTGGGAGGAGCAAGGAAAGTGGTAGGGCGAGCTTGAGTTCAATAGCGGCAAACCGCAGTCTTCTTCTCTTGATGAGAGGGTGGAAGCTAACCCTGATCTTAGAGATATTGGCACGGGTCTGGCAAATTTGGCGGACAATGAGCCTAGGGAGAAGATGGTGAATCCAAGTTGTGTCACCGTCGGGGTGGAGACTGGCCTGAGCTGCACCGGGGGTTACTTTTCGTGAGGTGCGCCGACAGAGGGGGTGGATGTATTTTCCGAGAGGGCCGGTGGAGGACATGCGGGGGTAGGAGGGGAGGCGAGTCCGACATTGAAGAGGTTTTTGTTCTCACAGAGGGGGGTCAGCGTGGCATGCCGATGTGAGTGGTCCGGAGTTGGAAAAGGACATGGATGTGGATGGAGATCCAAGGTGGTGGCGGGACAGAAGGGAGCTTGTGTTGGAGGGAGCAAAGGAGAAGATAAAGGAGAAGGGGGAGCAGATTCCTGGGGCTTTGGGGCTCAAGGGAAGCATGTACAAAAATCGAGAAGGGGGAAGGAAGCCCGGGTTCGCTTTTACGCCAAGTCAGCCGCATCCAAGTGACAAGAGTGGGATGCAAAGCAGTAGAGCCCGAGAAGAAAAGGCATCGGAGTCGAGAAGGAGGAGGGAGTGGGGCTAGCAAGAAGATAAAAGGAGTTGGGGCACAAGAAGAGAGAGCAAGAAAGGCCAAGGGCCGATTAAAGAAATGGTAGGACCGATGTTTCACCCTACCCAAAATGAGACTTATAGCTTGGAATTGCCGGGGATTGGGGAATGGCCCTAAGCATTCGTTGTCTTCCGAGCTCCGTATGAGGAGGCCCCTGCATGATGTGTTATTTCGGGCTCGAGACGAAGCATGAAGGCAAGTGGTTGGAATGGCTTAGGTGGAGGTTGGGTTTGACGAATATGGTAGCGAAGGATAGTGTAGGAGCGAGTGATGGTCTCGCTGTCTTTTGGAGGAAGGGTATCGACCTCACGGTCAAAAGCATGTCTAAGTACCACATAGACATGGTAATAAAGGAGGAGGATGATTTTGAGTGGAGGTTCACAGGATGCATGGGGAGTCTAGGAGTGAGGAGAAGGAGAGGACTTGGGATACTCTCCTGACCTTGCACGGGGCTCTTTCCTTGCCCTGGGTGTGTGCTGGAGACTTCAATGAGGTCCTTTTTGCTCATGAGAAGGAAGGTGGGGTGCCAAGATCGGAGGCTGCAATGGAGGGTTTTAGGAGGGTGCTGGAGGATTGCGATCTCCATGACCTTGGCCATGTGGGAGATGTGTTCACGTGGCGCAACAATCATCACAACGTGGGAAGCTATACTAGAGAGCGCTTGGATCGGGCCCTTGCTAACATAGCATGGAGGTGTAAATTTCCTCTAGTCCGTGTCATCAACGGCGATCCAAGACACTCAGATCATAGACCTGTGATTGTCGAGGTGGGAGAAAGGGAGGTCCGGAGATGGGAGGGCCCTCGGGAGGTTTTGAGGAATTTTGAAGCTCGATGGCTGGAGGAGGAGGACTGTGTGGCTATAGTGGAGGAGGCCTGGGGCGAGGCTCTTTTGGCGTGCACCACCACTCTTTGGAGCCGCAAGGCCGGGTGTTGGGGAGCCGTGGGAGTGGGACCGACGTTGGGGGAACCGGAGAAAAGGATAAAAATGGTAGGAGGGAGCCGGATAGATGCGTAAGAAGGGGGATCTCCCAAGAAAATGTGAACCGGGAACACATTTTGCGTTTCAAGTTGGAAAGGTTGGAGGACCAGCTACATGTGTACTGGAAACAGCGAGCTCACAACTCATGGCTGCTTAATGGCGACAGGAACACAAAGTTTTTCCATGCCTTTGCATCGGAGAGAAAGAGGAAAAATGTGGTGAAGCGTCTGGTGGATGAAGCAAGTGGAGTAGTGGAGGGGGACCGGCTGAAGACGTATATTGCTGATCAATACCAAACTCTATTCTCCACACAGGCTGGAGGAGGGGATGAAGAAGTGATGGGCTGCGTGCAGCAGTGCGTCACACCAGAGATGAACGATTTGCTACAGGCCCCCTATTCAGGAGAGGAGGTGTGGAAGGCATTGGAGGGCATCGGTGACCTCAAAGCGCCTGGTGTCGATGGCATTCCTGCCATTTTTTACAAGCGCTTCTGGGGGCTGATTGGGGAACGGGTGAAGTCGGAGGTGCTACAGGTTTTGAACGGAGGGGCAATCCCCAATGGTTGGAATGACACACTGATAGTTCTCATCCCGAAGACTAACAAATCAGAGAAGCTCAAAGATCTGAGGCCTATCACCGCGTAACCGCATCGCATAAGCCGATCTCCAAAGTGATTGCCAATCGGCTCAAAGTGGTGCTGCCAGATGTAATTGCGCCCCCCCAGAGCGCTTTTGTGCCGGGACGTCTGATCACTGATAATGTTCTTTTGGCTTATGAATTAACACATTATATCAAGAATAAGAGGAAAGGGGCTGAGGGGGCAGCAGCAATCAAGCTTGACATGAGCAAGGCGTATGACCGTGTGGAGTGGAGTTTTTTGTTTAGAATGATGGTCAAGATGGGATTTAGAAGGCAGTGGGCTGACCTGGTAATGAGATGTGTTTCTACAAAGAATTATCGCATTAAAGTCAATGGAGAGTGCACAGATGCTATTACACCTCAAAGGGGGCTCCGACAAGGAGACCCTCTATCGCCAGACTGCTCATCATATGTGCCGAGGGGTCGTCGGCATGCTACTGAGGGGGCGAAAGGGACCGCAAAATTGTAGGAATAAAAGTTTGCCGCACTGCACCAAGTGTCAACCACCTATTTTTTGCGGATGACTCCTTAGTCTTGATGCGGGCTAGAAAGGAGGAGGTGGTAGAGTTGAAGAGAATTTTGGAGGTGTATGAGAGGGTGTCCGACAAGTGATCAATAAGGATAAATCATCAATTTTATTCAGCCCAAACACACCAAGAACAGTAAGGGGTGAAATGAAAGCTACTCTCTCGATTTCACAAGAGAGGTGGGGGGAAAGGTACCTAGGGCTGCCAGTGTCCATTGGGATATCAAAAAAGAAAACTTTTGCATATTTAAAGCAGAAAATCTGGTGCAGAGTGCAAGGTTGGCAGGAAAAGATGCTATCGAAGGTTGGCAAAGAGATTCTAGTCAAGGCGGTGGCGCAAGCCATCCCTACCTATGCTATGTCCTGCTTTGATATAACAAAAATACTATGCAATGAGCTGAGTGCAATGATGAGTAGGTACCGGTGGAGTCGGCAAAGACAAGACAAACAAGATCCATTGGCTTAGTTGAGAGAAATTGACACGATCAAAGAAGAAGGGGGGTTTGGGATTCCGGGACCTACACCTTTTCAATATGGCAATGCTAGCAAGACAAGCATGGAGGCTGTTGACCAACCCGGATAATTTATGTGCTAAGGTGCTCAAAGCTAAGTATTTCCCCAACAATAGTATCCTGAAATGTCGGGCTAAAGAGGGTATTTCATACTCCCGAGAAGTATTTTGCAAGGGGTCGAGTTGTTGAAAAAGGGCCTTATTTGGAGGGTTGGTGATGGAAGACAAATAAAAATTTGGACAGATCCATGGATACCCAAAGGGGTGACACGCTGCCCTACTACGCCCACGAGGAAACCCCCGCTAACAAAAAGTGGATGAGCCGATGGATCCGATAAATGGAGGTTGGGATGAACAAATTAGTGCGGGACACGCTCGACCGAGGACGCAGAGGCTATTTTGTCGATTCCTTTAGGGGATGAAAGGCGGACCGCCAGCTTGGCACTTTGATTCAAAAGGTCGGGCTTCTGAAGTCACCTACAAGGTTGCAAAATGCAAAAGATCGGATAATGAGGCAAATGGAATGCAGAGGGTTCAGGGGGATGGCGTGAGGGGGAGCTCAATTCCCATGGTACAAGATTTGGCAGCTGAAGGTTCCCAACAAGGTCCAAATGTTCCTATGGCGTTTTATTCATAATAGCCTTCCAGTGCGAAATAACCTGAAGAGAAGAAAGGTCAACACTGAAACTGTCTGTCCGATGTGCAAGAGATTGGATGAAGACTGCGGACACATTTTCTTTAAATGCAAGAGAGCAAGGGACTGCTGGCGGGAGATGCAAATGGAGGACGTCAGGGGCCGCTTGGCACAGTGCAGCTCGGGAAAAGAAGTAGCTGAAAAAATTTGGACATTGCCGCATGAGAAACAACTGAAGACTGTGGTGTGGCTGGCCGCGGAGATGGTGGACCGCCAGAACAAGGCTAATGCAGGAGAAAGAGTGCAAAGCACCGGGAGGTATGCAATGCGGTTCATTACCACCTAAGTGAATTTGCAAAACTAAAAGGAACGGAGTTACAGCATGTTCGACAACAAAAATCGAAATGGAGGCCACCAATTGAGGAGCAGTACAAATTGAATGTGGATGCTGCCTTCTCAGCTCTAACAAGAAAGGGAGGATGGGGTTGTGTGGTCAGGAATAATGTTGGGGAGGTCCTAGATATTGGAGCAGGCGACATTCAAAGAGCAGGAAGTGCCCTTCATGCTGAAGCCTTGGCAGCACTAAATGGCTTAGAAAGAGCAGAGCAGCTAGGGATGACAAGGTTGGTCTTGGAGACTGATGCAGCCAATTTAGGCAAGGCTCACCACAGATATGATGGATAATGGCCTGGAAGGGGCTTTGTTTAGGCAGATCAGGTCTGTAATGGCTAGAAACTTTGTTTCATGCTTCATCTCAGTCTGTCCTAGATCTTGTAACAGAGTGGTCGATTGTATGGCTAGCCACGGTGTAGCCGCCTTTCCCGATAGAGGGCGAAATGTTCTGGTGCCAGGCACCCGACTTTGTAAACGATATTGTCTCCAGCGATTTGGCTGGAGCTTTGGGTTTATAAAGAGCTGTGATCATAAAAAAAAATCCTCTGCGGTCACGAATCGCACCACCGTGCGAGCTCCTCGTCGGGTGGCTTTCGCGACGGCGTGCTCAGTGGCCGACCGCCGGCCGGCGGGCTGCGCTGTGCATCTCCGTAGTGGAGGTGGGGAGTTCCCGCCGTGCACCTCCGTAATGGCCGCGTTGTGCATCTTCGTGCTCGGCTGTCTCGCGTAGTGGCGCCGCTGCGCATCTCCGTGCCTCTCGGTTCCTTGCGCTCGCGACGCCTGCGGCCACACGAGCAGCTCCGAGCAGGGTCGCCGCGCGAGCGACTCCGCACCGGTTGCCGCGCCAAGTTACTATGGCCGGCGGCGCGGCCGACAGGGGAGGACGCGTCTACGACAGCGCGGCAAGGATCGTCATCCGCGGCGGTTGCAAGCCGCAGCCGAAGCTGCTCGTGTGGTGCGCTCTCCACAGCCATTGACGAACTTTGTTTCTTCTTCGGCGATGAGATAACGACAGTTGCCATTTGCATCAGAGAGAAAAAAAAATCCCCTTTTCACCGTGAACCAGCACAGCAAGGATAATAATTTTGTAGTCGATCAATCTAGATGAACACGAATAGAAAATTCTGTGGAATCCATCTACGATACATCCGCCGCTTAACAACAATAGAAAAATCAGAGTTGCCTGCGGCGGACGCGGACGCGGTACAAGGGTCGGGCAGACGCACGCCGGAGGTCCGCAAGCGGGCAACGGCGCCGGGGTGGCCGTGCTTGAGCTTCGCCGCGGGCGTGGTGAGCTGGTGCGCTGTAGCGTTGCCGGGCGGCCGCGCTCACGGGATCCGGTGACGGCAGGAAGAAACGAGCCTGCTCCTCCCAGCGCGCTCCCAACTCGTTTCTTGGCTCTCGATTCTTGCGTAGACGTCGCGTCTAAATAAGACGTCGTTTCCTCAATTTTCTCTCTCTCTCTCAATTAACGATGCGCCACATCAGTAAATCGTCTACGCCGCGATAATTAATGGCCATGACTCTACCATGTAGCCAGACCGCGAAATGCCCCAAGAGCAAGTTTAGGGCATGTACAACGGCTGTGCCAGCCGTCGCCTCGTCATGGTAAATTTGCAAAAGCCCCTGGTTCGGAGGAGAGAGAGTGAAGCCGTCGCGTCGTGAGACGACGGCAACGGCTCGTGCTCCCAGACCAAATCGACGGCTCACTTCGCGTTGTACGGAGCAGTCGTCTCAAGACGACGCCGAGCGGATCCAGCGTGCACACCGGGGAAGGGCGGGGTGAGCGGGACGCCGGCACTGGGCACAGGGCGGAGCAGCGCAGAAGCAGATCACATCCCGACGAGGCAAGCACCGTCGGCTGGGCTGCCCCTGCTGCCCGCGGGCACGACGGCGGCGCCGCGCGGGTCCTGGAACGCCACCGCCGGCAGCTGCTACGCCTGCACCTGTGCGTACGCGGACGACGACGTACGACCCGCGAGATCCGCCATGACCGAGTAATACCACGTGCAGGGATGCAGGCAGAGCGGCGCCGCCCCAGCGGGCTGCCGTGGTGTGCTGGTGCTCGTACCCGGCGGCGTCGGCTCCAGATTTTTCCCTGCGCCTGCAGTACGTCCTCACCGGTGCCGCCTGCATGTTGGCTTGATTTTGATTCACTGAATGTTTCTGTATCTATTTTTCAGTACATGCATGTTCGCTTGATTTTGATTACACAAACATTCAGATAACCGAGGTCGGCTCCAAGTTCGCTTGCTTTTGATTTATCAAATATATTAATATATGATTTATCAAATATATTAACTGAATGTGTTTTTGGTGTAGT
The DNA here is from genome assembly GCA_015847255.1 of Hyparrhenia diplandra. Taxonomy (NCBI): domain Eukaryota; kingdom Viridiplantae; phylum Streptophyta; class Magnoliopsida; order Poales; family Poaceae; genus Hyparrhenia; species Hyparrhenia diplandra. The sequence goes on along the minus strand of JADLZK010013163.1, from coordinate 244,056 downwards.
GGCACCTGAATATTCAGTCAACTCTGAATGGCAACTGAATTTATGAAATACATTACATTATATATAATATATAATTTACTTTGAAAGTTTTGCTTTGCATTAATTAGCAACACAATGGTATATAGAAATGTTATTCATGATTGATCATGGCTACATATAAGCATTAAACGATTTGTAGAGCAGCCAAATAGACGGCAAAATTGCCTCAGGTTGTATGAAATTGCCTATTTAAATTGTCTGTGTTGTAAATTTCAAAAAACTTATAGACAAAGAAATGCCCTCACCGTTGTACATGCCCTAATGGTTTCATCAAGCACCGGCTAAATGCTTTGGCTAAATGAAAGTGGCAAGCCCATAAACAGCCAAAGACATACAATAGACCGGCTATTGGGACTCCGCTTAAAGAGGAGTGCGCGAAAGAATAATGACAACGTATTTAATACTTGCATATGCATACCATCACCTGTGGTGTACATCTTTGTGGCCTTTCATCAAGCAACATAATAAGAATTCCATTCAGTCACTAGCCATACAAAAAAAAAAACATGGTTCTTTAGCTTTTGATAATAGGTTACGTTGCACACATAACCTAATGGCATACGGTACCATGACACCAATACTTAAGCATTACAGAAGTTTTCTGAATAATAAAACATTAAGCCAATTCAGTTCTCGGCATACAAGCCATTGATTATTGATCTAAACGACGACTAAACGACGACAAAGGCACGATAAAGGTTGGATCCTCAGTAGAGCAGAGCAGCCAACTAATTTCCATCCTCAGTAGAGCAGAGCAGCCAACTAATTTCCATCAAGTCAGGAGCAACACTGCAAGTTAAGAAGCACTAAAATTATATGTTGAGTTCAATATAAACAGATTCAGTTAATACCCCCAATTGGCCTCTCTTCTTTTTCATCATCTTGTACAGAGAACTGTTGTTCCACATCATCGTCAACATTGTACTTCCTCTTTTCTGAAGGCAATTTTGCAAGGCGCTCCAAATAGGCGTCCCATTTTGGTGCTTTCTTCAGAACATCCCAACAATGCCTAAACTGAAATGGACCATCTCTTTTGTGCTCCTCTACATAAAGGTTCAGTGCTTTGTTCATTAAGTCCACATCTGATTCACCACTAGCCCACAAAGCATTAGCCTCCTTCCAGCTACCACAGAACCATTGAACTCTTTTTTTTTAATTCTTCCAAATCGATCTTTGACTTGCTTGAGTAGCCTTGCACGGTTTTTTTGGGATGGCTGCATTGTAGGCAGCAGTAACTTCTTTCCAATATTGCTCGTTCTTCTTGTAATTTGAATGGATTGGATCATTTGAGTTATTCAACCATGCACCAACCTAAAATTTAATCAGAGACGGTGGTTCACTGCATTGGTATTAATTAACATATAATGGATGGAAATATTTGAATGACAAAAACTAACCAGTGCAATATCTTCTTCTTTTGTAAATAACTAGCAAAACATGCCCGCGCGATGCTACGGGTTGTTTTAAAGTATCCCTAGCTTATCCTTTACTCTCTCACCTTGTTCTCCCGTTTCTCCGACCTCCATATACATAACGCAAGCATGAAAGCGCAGGCAAAGCAAGACGCATGCACGCGGCTAGCAAAGCAGCACGCACGCTGCGGGCGGCTGGGCTTGCAAGGCCCGAGGCGTGGGCAGCACATGGGGCGTTGCTGGGCGAGGGTCGCCGGGCGCCGCAAAGGTGTGGGCGGGCCGCCACGGCATCGGCGGGCGGGGGGGCACGCGAGGCGCCGACGGTTGAGCGTGGGCCGTCGTGGACTGGCTGGCGGCGCAGCGGCGGGCGGTCGCAGCCAGCGATTGAGGCCGAGCAGCTCGCACCCGACGCGAGCGAGGCGGGCGCTGCCAGCACTTCGGGCCGGGCAGATCAGGGCAGCGTGGCGAGGACGCGCCGCTTAAGGTCCAATTAAGGTCCATATAGGGGCAGACGGAAAAAGGTGGCAGACAAAAATTTTTCTCTCTTTATTAGTAGGTATAGATAAGAAGACGTGAGATCGTAACTTTAAGCAAGTTTGGTGTGGTAATGTTTTGGCAAATGATCGAAAACGTGGGATAGAACGAACCCAAACCGTATCCATGCTCTGTAACACGAGTCCAAAGAAGCATAGTTTTGTGCTAAAGAACTTTCACTCGTTGTGTAGTTTCCTGAAATTTATTCAACAAGATACAAACACATGTAAATGTAATAATCTAGTGTGTGGCTAGCATGTATGTACGCAAAAGATACAAACTAAATCTGTCCATGCATGTTGCTGATGAATACTACTTGCTGTTGGCAAATGGCGGGATGCCCTGCTCGTTCCTGAAGTAGTCGTCGGGGTCTATCTGACTCTTGGCCATGGCGAGCCTCTGGTAGTTGTCCTTGAACTTGAAGTACTTGTGTCCCCACACCATGCAGGCCTGGTAGCTGCTGACGTTGACAATGACGTTCTCGCCAAGGTCCAGGTCCCTGTAGTTGAAGTAGGCCTCCCTCGGGTTGGAGCTCACGTACGGCGCCATGAACGCGTAGAAGTCCCGGATCCCAGATCCACTTTGTCTGCACGGCCCCGTCTCCCCTGCCATGGGCCAGAAGGATGTAGTACAGCACGCTGGCGCAGACGGCACGATTAAGGTCCAATTAAGGCCCGTATAGGGGCAGACCCAAAAAAGGAGGTCAAGAAATTTTCTCTCTTATTATTAGGTATAGATAAAAGCGCTTCCCGGGTGTCATCACCAACACTGATTGGCTGTGATGAATTACCCATGCTCATAGGCTGTGCTGGACCATGCCTAGGTGTGTTTTTAGTCAAAAAATTAAACATGCCACCAGGTGGGATAGAATCCACTCCCCTGTCAAGATAAGATAGCATGACTGCTGATCAATGTTCAGACAAAAAAATGCAAGACTGCTGATCAATGTTCAGACAAAAAAAATGCAAGACTGCTGATCACAATTGCTCTACGAAACAACCAATTCAGACTTGATTAACTGGTACTGCTCATCCAAGCCAAAAAGATTAAAAATATGTCTTCTGCATTCATTATCTGTACAAGAAAAAAAAATTGCAACAGACTAGTTGGCTTTCTTACAATCTGCTACCAGAAGCAAAACTAAGGAAATCTCTTGCTGCAGTAGCAACGGACTAGTTGTCACTGAAAGAGCACATCACCTTAGAGAAAGTACCATATATAGATCCTAAACCACAGCTCCGATTGACCTCCATTTTGACAGAATAAAAGCGCATGACAGAGTTCTTAAATTAACCCAAAAACAAGTCGTTTCAACTTGAATCCTATTTAGCACGTCAACCAAGTCACAAATAATCCTAGCTAGCATTCATTATCTGTACAGGAAAAAAAATTGCTTATGTGTTCAGCGTCCAAGCATTCCAGGTAGCCAAAAATTTACTACTCATCCAAGCATTCTAGGTAGCCAACAAGATTTAAAAAAAAAACAGGTATGCAAGATTGCTCATCAAAGCTATAGATGAGTAGTGCGGCTATTATCAAGAAACAAATCAAAAACCCAGTACGGAGTCTTTACCTCTGAATCTCTCTTTACGACATCTATATATCAAGAAATAAATCAATAGTGCGGCTCAATAATACTTACCAAACCTGCAGCTCGGAGTCTTCTGCATCCGTGGATGAAGGAGGTGCCCACCAAGGGCCTTGAGCCGATGAACTAGCCATGCATGTTGTACCCCAGGAATCAAGTACGGATTGGAGGAGGGCGCCATAGATTGTGGTGGATACTGAGGCAACCATGGTCCAGAGGTGAACACAGAAGGGGTGGTTGTCTGTGGAGAAGATTGGGCGCCGATTGGGGGAGGAACGGACTGAGTCCTCGACGCCGGTGGAATAGACATTGGCGGCGGCGGCGCAGAGGTCCTCTTCGACGGCGGCATCTTGCAAGGATACAGCTCGATTTGCTATCTAGGGTTTGGATATGGCGGCTGGGAATTTTGTGGTGGTACTGGGAAGGATTTGGCGCGCGAGGGAAGGATTTTCGCGGGAAGATTGGCGCGAGGGAAGCGAGCGGAGCATGGGATCGAGGAGGGAGATGAGTCGCCTACTGAATCGCCGATGACGGGCTACTAGCGGGCGTTTCCGTCTCGGTTCTGCGGCCAGGAGCGAGCGAGCCGCGAGTCGCCTGTGCTGCCCTTCTCTCTCCTCCAACTCGGATGGAAGGTGACGTGGTGGGCTTGTTTCGCCTGTTGACTAGGCCCATTGTACCTGCTCTAATATCATCCCGAAGGGAAAGAAACCCCTATGTCCTTACCTAATTCCCTTATTGGCTAATTCCCTTATTGGCTGATCTCTACGGCTGATGGAACAGACGGCGAGGCAGTGTGGACTCTTGGACTAAGGCGTCATCACTGGTGTCTGGCCAGCGGATTTGTAGCGCCTGGTGTGCAATTAATGCGCGGGTGTGGCAACGCGGACGCGGACTATCGTGGGCAGGCAATGAATAATCGCTGATTCATCGAACGACAATGGCAAGTAGCCAAGCAGGCTGTGTTAATTCTGCAAACTATGTCTCAATTTATTTTTCCTTTTTTTAGCATCACTACATATCGATTTCTGATCTCCGCTGTGGTCATGTGGAAGGTCGTATGGTAGTCCAAAAGCAAAAGGTCAAGCGACAAAACATAGATGGCCCATACACCTAGTGAATTAAGACCACGAGAGGCCCAGCTCAAGTACCGGTTGGATAGATCGTTTTCCTGCTCTGGCAGCCACGGACGGAAAACGGACACGGTTTAAGGCTGGGCGAAATTTGGGTGGAGCGACGGAAATTTCTTCGCTTTATTAGTAGGTATAGATATAAATAAATATAATCGGCCACTGCTCTGTCCGGTTCATTTTTTTTTTTAAAAAAAAAGAGATGTTTTGAGTGGAACAGTAGGGGAGCTCCCTACCTTTTTTTATTTTTCAATTAAATGAAGGAATACAAAGAGTTGTAAAATAATACAAGGCAAGTAGGCCCAATTAGAAAAGACTAAGAACAACAAGAATTACTATCTCTCCAGATATTAAGACTTGCTTGTTTCCTCAGTTTGGCCTTCACGCACACGTGGCCAAATTCTTCTTTGAAACGCCATCTCCAAACTGTTAAGTTTCTCTGAAATAAAAAACTTGCAAATGTTTCTCTGAAGATGTGGCTTCCAAATGTTTGTGTAGCTTCAAGCACCATATCAAAGGGTTCAGGTTCAGATTCCAGTTGATGGGTATTGTCATCCAGCAGTTTTGGCTCAAGGAACATTCAAAGAAGAGATGCATGGTTGTTTCCTCCTGACCTGAGTTGCAAAGCACACAGCTGTAGCTCTCAAGTTCTCTATTCTTTCTCCTAAGGAGGTTTCTTATGTTTAAGCGATATCTAATGAGGAGCCATAAGAAAAAAAAATTTATGTTGTCCCAAATTGCTGGAAGCCCACAGCCAAGAAACACGGGGGGTGAGGCTTCAATACGATCTGTCAGTTTGTTGTATTTGGCTTTCTTGGTACTGTATTTTGAAGGGCCCCATGAGTATTACCAGCAGTCTTTTTTGGTTTGCATCCATGTTCATGTTTTTTTTTTTTTTTTTTTTGAAAAATCTGGAGGGGCGAGGCCCCTACAGTTCTTTATTGAAGAAAACCAGAAAATAAAACATACAACAAAGTAAACAAAACTGGTTTCTAGAAGAGTTCAGGATACAAAAAAAGAGACAAAAAAAATAAGAATCAGCCTCCTAATTGAGTAAAAGCTTGGCTCCATTGGAGAAACTGGGATAAAATTGCCGGCTTTACTCGATGCTTCAGAAGCGACAACTCCTTTGCAAAAATATTCTGACAAACCTCCAAGGTTGGTTGCACTCCATTGAAGATAAGACCATTTCTAGACATCCAGATAGCCCAACATATGAGAATGATTGCATCCATGAAGTAGGCCGTCCCCAGCTGAACTTTGAGCTGCGAGTTGAGCTCCGGGAAGGGGACACCATCAGGAAGTTGTACACCAATCCAATTCCAACACATTGCCGAAAAGGGGCAGCTAATGAATAAGTGCTCCACTGTTTCTTCTGACAAGCTGTTACAAAGGACACATTGAAAATTATCAAGATTCATATTTCTTCTCCTCAGAATGTTTCTGGTGCTAAGCCTGTCTTTCATCAATAGCCAGAATGTTCATGTTTTGGATCACTTCCTCCAGTTCTTGAAGTTGACCAGCAGCTTGCTGTGATAAAGGGAGGCTAAGGAGTCTGTCCTCAGATTCATCAGTAAAGTATTCAAGTTAACATTCCTGGCAAAGGAAAAGAGTTGAGGATACAGATCTTTTGGAATACTGCCTTGTGGCAACCACTTGTCGGTCGAGAACATAGCACTGTCACCTTGGTTTGGTCTGCATTTGGCTAAGGTTTGAAATTTTCCAATGAGGCTGAGTATATCTTTCCACCAAAAAAAAAGAGATGTAGTAAAAGCAACCTGCAGATTACAACATCGAAGTCTTGTCATTTTCAATGGGCAATTAATGGCAATTCTTGGAATTTCTTGTAGCGTAGCACTTTTTTCATTGCTTTGCGCACTTAATTTTCCTTCTTTTATTAGCGAGAAGATGCAGAAAGCCCATGCTAACTGACTTTTTCTTGTAAACGTACTTTCCTACAAGATAATACACTTTGATTCAAATCATACTTTTTTTTTGTATAACTCAATTCAATACTATGCCTGAATAAAGTACAGTTTGGATTCCTGATCGAGCTCCCAAAAAATGTATCGGCAGCAGCACACAAAGATCACACTGAAAGTATGTAATCCACCAACTTGTCAATGGCAACCTGTGAAGTCCCACCATCTTTCAAACAATCTGCAACAATCTTCTTGAGCTCCTTAGCTCTTTCCCTCATCTCTTCTCCCTCCTTTCCCTTCATGAGCGTCCTAACCGCCTCCTCTATCTTGCCTCTTTCAAGCTCGCCTTCCAGCTCCAACCCGACACCCCATGTGTTCACCACGTACCTCGTGTTCATCATCTGATCCGCGAACTGAGGCCTGCAGATCATCGGAACCCCTCACTGACACTCTCCAGCGTGGAGTTCCATCCGCTGTGGGTCCAAAACCCACCCACCGCAGGGTGTGCCAGCACCTCCTGCTGCGGCGCCCATCGGATCACCTTGCCCCTGCCAGCATCAACCGCAGCCTCAAAGCCATTCGGAAACTCTGGCCGATCCAAGCCCCGCACAGAGTCTGCGCGAACCACCCACAGAAAAGGGTGGCCACTGTTGGCCAGACCCCAAGCCACCTCCAAGAACTCGTTGGCGTCCATGGATGCCAGGCTTCCGAAGCTCACGTACAGCACGGATCCCGACTGCTGCTTGTCCAGCCACTCGATGCAGCTGTGGTCGTCTTGGCCCGCCGTGATGCTGCTGTTAGAGGAGAGCTTGTGGAGAGGGCCAGGAGCGAGTACCATTGGGATGTGAAGCTCCTCGTGGATCCTCTTCAGCTCAGCTGTCTCCAGAGCGTCGAGTGTGTTGATCACGAGACCCGAGGAATTCTTCATTGCTTCGTTGGCTCGAGCGAGTAACTCGCTCATTTTCTTGGGCTCCACCCAGCTGTTGTAGAAGAGGTCCCTTACCCTCAGCGGCGGCAGCTCTTTCACTGGCATGTCGAGTTTGGACTCTAAAACAGAGCAAATATACATACTGATCATCAGCTGGAAAATCGGTGACTGAAGCATATGAAATTGAAATTTAAGGAATAAATCCAAAAGAACACTACACATCTTGTATGCTACGATGCAGTGATGATGGAGTGAACGGACCTTGAGGAGGCAGATAGCCCTTTTGGTGAAGCATGGGGTAAGCCAAGAAGCATCCAAGGCAGGCAGCGCTAGCAGTGCGCAGCACCATCGTCCTGAGCCCGACCGCCTCGGCAGCCGTGGGCACGGCGAGGAGGTTGGCGTCGAAGACAATGCACGCGGCAGGTGGCTCGCTCTCGTCGGCGACAACCGACTCGAGGACGGCCCTGAGGGCCGCCGCTCCATCCGCCTCCATGGCGGCGTTCATGGCCTCGATGATGTCGATGACGTCCCCGGACGCCGCGACGTGGAGCGGGACGCCGTCGGGGACCGCCACGAACTGGAACTCCGGGTGGCGCGCCGGGTCCGGCGCGTTCAGGCCCGCGTGGAGCACGGTGACGGCGAGCCCCGCGCGTGGAGCGCGGCGCCTAGCTGCAGCATCGGGTTGATGTGGCCCTGGAACGGCAGCGGGAACATCAGGACGCGCCGCCGTGATGATCTGCTGCCGTTGGCGGTGGCATCGCCGCCGGCGCCGGCGGTGCGCGCTTGGTGGACGCCGGCCATTGATCGATCGATGGCGTGCCTGCCAGCTCGTCTCGATCGGCAGACAGTGGACAGCTACGCAGCAGGAGCAGGCGCCACTAAAACACCATAGCTGTCGCTGGTTGATTGTGGTCTACACCAAGTTGTCATTAGGAAAAAAAAATTCCACAACTGCTACTGATGTTCTACATATTTGTACAGGCTAGGGACACGTGGGTTGTTTGGTAGTGCTGCATTATTGACCTGAAATATTTGTTCATTAGACAGACAAGTGGATGTTGTGGCTCACTAATTAAGCTTCTTGGCTTCTTGCAGGTCGTTCTCCCGAGGATAATTACCGTGTGGCTGCAAAAGAACCAAACACAACAAGCTAATGAACCGATAGGCGATAGAGACCGAAAAACATGAAAACAAACAAACAAGAGTAAAATGCATTGTGGGTACTTAAACTGTTAACCGTTGAGTGCAGTGGTGAAGCCACGTTGCCTCTCCCTGGTGCACGTGCACCAGGGTAAAACAAGAAATTATCTATTATCTATCTCAATTTACTATGTATTTCCTTTATAATTGCATATATTCCTTGATATTTGATAGAGAGTGCACCAGGGTTAGTTTTGAGCTGGCTTCGCCACTGGTTGAGTGGTTACCGGATAGTTACTCCGAAAGAAAAAACTATCATCTAGGTATTTAAACTATTAAGTGGTCACCGGATATGTACTCCAACCGAAAACCCCTCCCCAATATGTCGCCACATATGTTCAAGCCTATGCCCCCTTCTCTCTCCCTCAGTCGCGCACCAAATGGTAGCACCGGTGTCTGGTTGTTGCATCTCTACACGTGCAGATACTGTGAAGATGTGTGAAAATAGGAGACGTTACTACTAATGGTACGTGAGGACGTATGGCTACTTCCACTACATGGATGCGCACGACGTTGGGCTGCTCCAACTCTTCTTCCATGGCTCATCACGTCTAGTGGTAACAATCCAAGATACTCTACTCACTTGTCCGCCTATCTCCTATAGTGTGCATGCCCTATCTCGCCACGCCGTTTATGCCTCGCCCACCTCCGAAAGCTTGCCGGTGAGGAGATCAATGGAAACCTAACGCCGGCGAGATCCCCCTCGGAATCCTAGATGCCTTCATCTTCCTCTCAGACACGCAATGTGGGTTGCATAATTGATCGAATTTTCCTTTGCCCCCACCGAAAGTGCGCCGCCATTTCCAATGTCACTAGGTAACCAACATCAAAGCTTAAAAGACATGATTTGAAGAAACCGACATGAAAGTGTAACATGCTTGAGTGCACCACAAGTCAGCTTCCACGGTGCAGATATGACCAAGATTAGAGTTAATCTGGTGCTACATACGCCTACATTTAAATCAATTTCTCCCTTTCCACTCTCTTTTTACCCCTCTAGTCTAAAAATAAACATGACCGAAGAATTCAAGTTACAAAGTACTAGCTTTGTTAAGGATCGATGAACAAAATTGCTGAACGGCATCATCACGATTCCACGTCATCACCCAACCCCACTTCAGCCGAGCACGGCGCAGTCGCGGCGGACGTTCCCCTGGGCCGTCGTGGTCTTGACCCCGACACGGCCCATCTTGGTGATGGCGTCCACAAAGGCCCGCTCGAAGGCGCCGCGACTCCGGGCCAGCGCCTCGACGGTGGGCCTGGACCTGGGGTCCGTCTGCAGCACCTGGTCCGACGCCAGCAGGCCCTTCCCGGCCTGCAGGTTCCGGAAGAACTGGTTGTCGAAGGTCACCGGCGTGACGGGGTCCATGGACACGGCCACCCGCGCGTCCACCCTCGCCGGGCACCACGCCGCCAGCTGCGCCGCGTACCCCGCGTCCAGCGTCGCGTCCGCGCCCCGCAGGCGCCCCGCGAACGCGCTGCAGTGCGCCAGCCCCACCGTGTGCCCGGCTGCATCCATCCATGCATGTAAAGGGATCGAGCGAGTGGTTGTCAGTCATGGCGTCCGTCCTGCATGGCCGGCAGATCGAGCTTTGCCCCACCGGCCGTATGACCAGGATCGGAGGGATCAGAAAACGTACCTGAGAGGGCGACCATGTCGGCCTGCGACAACCCATTGGCGGCGAACATCTGGTTGAGCTGGTCCAGGTTGAAGAAGGGCGCCGGCACCCTCCCGTTGACGCTGCTCGCCGTCGACCTCAGCCCGTCCAGCCGACCCAGCTCCACTGCGTACGACGGACCACCGGCCTGCTTGCACGCTCAGCGCCAGAGATCAGCAGATAGCTAGCATTCAGTGCCCGTTTAACGCTAACGAGTGGCGGCCGTACCAGCGCGATGGCGTCCCTGGTGGCCATGGCGAGGATGTCGGCGCACGACACCTTGCCACGGCACCCAGGCACGGCGTCCACGGCCGCCCTGGCCCTGATCACCGTGTCGAAGCCGTCGCCGGCCAGGGACTGGTTGATGGGGTGGTCCTTCTCCGCCGTGTTGTTCGCCGTCGACGCCACCATCAGGGACGCGTCGCATCCCTGCACGTCGACATCGATCGCACCGGCTACGCATGGGCAACCTACACGATCGCGGTCACATCGTCGAATGCATGTAGTGCTTAATTACCTCGACGAAGCAGTCGTGGAAGAAGAGGCGCACGGTGGCGCCGACCGTGGCGCGCGTCTGTTGCATCTTCTTGGCCACCACGCCGCGGACGATGGACTCCACGTTGGGGCACACGCCGGCGTAGTACCCGCGCCGGAGCTGCGCCTCACAGACGCTGCCGCCTCCCTCCGCCGCGACCAACACCACCCAGAGCAGTGCCGCCGCCGCACGCCTCACGCTACCGCCGCCGTCGCCGCCCATCATGCTGATCTGATCCATCTACGTGTGGGATAAGAATCATAAGATAATAAGGTCACGGTTGCTAGCTTGGTAGGTACTGCATCTGGGCCCTCCGATTCGGCGGCGGTATGCCGATAAACAACATTAACGACTGCAATGAGATTTCAATAAAAGTTGTTGCGGGGAGGACGAGAGGATATAAGAGAGGGATGGAGTAGAGGAAAAATTTTGAGCCGCACGGACAACGAATAGTTTGCGAAACATTGTTTTTCTGTGGGTTAACACAATCCATACACACTAGGGATTTCAATGAAAATTTCTTAGAATGAAGGTTACCAGTAGTATCACCAGATTTCTTGAATCTTGTTGTCTTAACCACTATCGAACTTCTTGAAGAGTCATTTTAATAAAAACCACTTTCTATGGCCTGCTTTTAGTAGAGCTGTTAAGAAAAATGCTTCTCAGATAAAGATGCACAATAAAAAAAAAAAAAAGACGGTGAAAATAAGTTGGTTGAGCTCAGCGTTTGCGTTTTTTTAAGTACAAATGGGAGTTGTTGGGAGAAGTGTGTCTTGCCGAAGCTGGAACGAAAAACATAGCATTTGGTGATTTAGCTTATTTTGGCTATAAACAATTTATAAAAATGACCACAGAACCTATATCTTTATATAAACTAAGAGCAACAATGCAAGTCCTTAATCAAATCCCTACTCTATGTTTTAGGAGTTTGGGTATAAAATGCAACTCCAGTGGGGTTTTATCAAAAAAAAAAAAAAAAAAAAATGCAACTCCAGTGGGGTCTTAAATAAACTCCCACTTTTCATGTCCTGCTAAAATTCACTCCCAAGCCTCTAGCAATAGAAGCCTCCTATCCAACCTCTCAAACTAAAAAATAGAAGTCCATTTTGTACTACTGGAGTTTATTGTAAATTTGGGTCCTCAAATTTTATAAGTCGCCTCTTAAATTAGAAATAGGAGTCTATTTTTATAGGAGGGGTGGTCGGAGATGCCCCCAAACAGAACCTATATATCCTTCTACCTTCCAATAGCTTCTCCATGTCTTGTGCTTATTTTGGAGCGCCGATGTACTATTTCTCCACCGTGGATTGGTTGGTGTCTACTTTGTTGTTTGTGCTACCATCTTCTTTTTGCGCCCAAGGAACAAGACGACATACATCTTTCTTATTCCCGGTGCATCGTGCCTCTTTGGGCCCTCTTAGCCTTGTTGTATGTATGTTTTAGCTCTGGTTGCATAGCTAATCTCGTAGGCCTTTATTCATTTCGCCATGTGATAACAAGCAATTGATCTAGCAAGAGGCGGAGTGTTTGGATCTGCTTTGGTTTTTGTGATAAATTTGTGTTTGATAACTTCTTCTTTTTTTTTTCAAAAAAAAACATGTTGCGCATGAGCCTTTGACATTTACCTACACGTGAAGTCGTGGTGTATAAAAAAAAAACTCTAACATTTACCACGGTGAAACAGTAACGGTTAGTTTTAGTATACTATAGTTATGTGCTACGCCTACGGTCGTTCCTGATATGGATAACTTCTACTATACTGTAGTTTTGTCTCAAAAGTTTGCTGCTCCTTTTCGATATGTCATTGGATTATGAACTAGTACCAAAATTCGAATATTTTTTGTTCTTTGGTTTTAACCACCCCATGTGTTTCACTTTTCGTCAGTCTATCAGATAATCCAACAATCAGTGGCAGTAGGTGACGACGTGGACATTACTGGCCGTGGAAGCAGAGTATGCAAGGAACACGCCATGCCGGGCATGGAAGCAGAGTATGCGAGGAAGGGGAGGGAGCAGAGCCGCGGGCCATGGAGGCTGGCGCTCACGCTCCTTCTAGTCTCGCGGGCGAGCGCCCTTGCTGGAATGCCAGTCCACCGTGCCGGAACGTGAGGCTGCTGGCGTTGGAGCCCCTAGAGGTGGGCATCAGCAGGCAGCAGCCCCTCCGGCGAAGCGGCGAACACGAAGCCACCCCTGGAAGTGGGACCTGTAGGCGTGTTGGGCCGTTCCGTTGCAGCCAAGAACGTGAACTCCCCGTTGGTGTGGTGGGAGTGGCCGGTCGCGTCAGCCAGCGGTGGCGGAAGATGCTGGCCTTCGAGCTAGGAGACGGTGCTGCGAGCAGGCGTCGCCGCTGCGCGGACACCGCGGGCAGGCATAGGCACCGTCGCTCCACCACAGGCGATGGGCCGCCGCGGACGGGGGGCCACCGCTCCGCCTGGCCCACTGGATTCTACGAGCGAGGGAATTCTAACATAGGGGTGGCTTAACGTCCATACATGTTAATTTGTGTACAAATACCTGACAATGGCCCATTTACGCAAAAAGAACGCAAAAGACGTGCAAAATGATAAGAAAGAGGTGATATTTTAATGGAAAATCTCGAAATAGAATGACTTTAAACTTTAAAAATTATGTAATAGACTTTTATTGTCGTTTGACTGTCGTCATCTTTTTGGTGCTTTTGCACGCTGGAACTGTAATCGACTGAATTTGCTTTTACAATACAAAAAGCAGGGAAACCCTTTGCTTTAAAAAAAAAAAAAAACTTTAAAAATTATAATGAAGTGGATCGAAAAACCCTAGCCACATACTCCATAAAAAAAAAGCAATTATGAGATTTGTGTAAGTCAAATTAACGTACTCTAGCCGCATAAAGTCAAGTGAACAAACTTTGGTATTTGCGTCCACCTCCCTGATGTTGCAGTTCCTCTTTCTCTTTTTGATGCATTTGTGGACATGTCACTTTCTAGTCCTTATGTTGAGGTTGTTGCCTTGATTCTAGTTTGGGTTTTTAAAATTAATCAGATGTCACAGTTTTGCCTCGCCGTGTTGTATAAGGCTACTGATGACAAATTAATATATCGAGGCGAGGAATCCCTCTCCCCAGTAGTTTGTTCTAAAAATAAACTTTGGCATTTGGCTTGGGAGTCGTTGTGATCCTCTAATGTCTTGAAAATGTGTTAGAATTGTATTCTTTTTAGGACGGAGGTGGTACATTATCTCTATAATTGAGATTACATTATCACCAATGACGTCAAACGAAGCTGCTGCACGCCGCTTCATTCCGCACATGCATCATCATGTCGCCGGCGGCCGGCCGCCGTTTGGACGTACTAGCAATCGGATCGGAAATTCTTTTTTCTTCTCAAGGACAAAAGCTTGTTGCCACGCATGTATACCAACCAATAATTCATTCAATCATTCGATTATCGACACGAAACATCAATGAAAATAAGTTGTGTGCGTCACTGACAGATGTATGTATGCCTCTGTTCGGTACCACGTGTGTCGTCCAACTTGTTTGGCCATATCACACCCAGTACTTCCGTGCTCACTAGTCATCACTAGCGCTCACACCGTGATCACCAAACATACACTGGCCGCGCACGTACAGCTACCAATGGCCGGCGGCGTCCAAGAACCTCGCGACGGCGACGTCGACGTCCAGGCCATCCGCAGGGGCGGCGGCGGCGGACGTCGTCCTCAGGCGCGCGTGCTTGTGTTCCCGCTGCCGTTCCAGGGCCACATCGACCCGATGCTACACCTTGCAGGGGTGCTCCACGCCCGTGGCCTCGCGGTGACCGTGCTCCACACGCGCTTCAACGCGCTGGACCCGGCACGGCACCCGGAGTTCCGGTTCGTGCCCGTCGCCGACGGCACGCCCGCCGACGTCGCCGCCACGGGGCGGATCATCGACATCATCCTCGCCATGAACGCCGCCATGGAGACGTCGTCGTCCGCCGCCGTCGAGGAAGCCCTGGCGTCCGCCGCGGACGACCAGCCCCGCGCGTCGTGCCTCTTCATCGATTCCAACCTCCTCGCCGTGCAGAGAGCCGCCAAGAAGATCGGGCTGCCCACGCTGGTGCTGCGCACGGGGAGCGCCGCCTGCTTCGGCTGCTTCCTGGCGTACCCCATGCTCCACGACAAGGGGCTATCTGCCACCGCGTGAGTCGGAGCTGTGCACGCCGGTGCCGGAGCTGCCACCGCTCCGAGTCAAGGACCTCGTCTACTCCAAGCACAGCGACCACGAGCTGGTCCGCCGAGTCCTCGCCCGGGGAACCCAGACGGTGCGAGGCTGCTCCGGCATGGTCGTCAACACGTTCGAGGCGCTGGAGCCTGCCGAGATGGCGAGGCTTCGCGACGAGCTCGGCGACGACGTCCCGGTGATCCTCGCAGCCGGGCCTCTCCACAAGCTCTCCTCCTCCAGCACCGGCGCCGGGAGCAGCCTTCTCGCCCCGGACCGCAGCTGCATCGAGTGGCTGGACGCGCATCGCTCCGGGTCAGTGCTGTACGTGAGCTTCGGGAGCTTGGCGGCCATGGACTCCGACGAGTTCTCCGAGCTCGCCTGCGGGCTGGCAGAGAGCGGCCACCCGTTCCTCTGGGTCGTCCGACCCAACCAGGTACGAGGAGCTGGCGACGAGAGCGTGCGGCGGCGGCTGCCGGATGCTTTGGAGGATGCCGTCAAGGCGGGGAGAGGCATGGTGGTCCGGTGGGCGCCACAGCAGGAGGTGCTGGCGCATCCGGCGGTGGGTGGGTTCTGGAGCCACTGCGGGTGGAACTCGACGCTGGAGGGTATCAGTGAAGGGGTGCCGATGATCTGCAGGCCGGACGCCATTGACCAGATGATGAACACGAGGTATGTGCAGGATGTTTGGGGTGTTGGGTTCGAGCTGGAAGGGGAGCTGGAGAGGGGCAAGATCAAGGGCGCGATTAGGAAGCTGATGAGTGAGCCAGAGGGAGATGAGATGAGGAGAAGAGCACAGGAGCTTAGGGGAAAAAGTGGAAGAGTGTGTGGAGAGGTCTGCAGGGTCTTCTCAGATTGCCATTGACAAGTTGGTTGACTACATACTGTCTCTGTGAACCTTTGTCTTGTGTGCATCTTCAGCAGGTTTACAGTTGCAGTTGCAGCTTACAAGAGCTGATATTCTTATGGACAATTCCTGTCAATTATAGTGGCCTCTTTCTCAATTCCGATCAATGATAGCTGTTGTTGCATAATACTCCCTACCATCCCAAATTGTAAGTCATTCCAAGAATCTTAAGGAGTCAAAAACATCTTAAGTTTGACCAATATTGCAACAGAGATCATTAATTTCCTACTAATCTTACTCTGTATCATTGCTATCCTCAAGAAGGGCAATCTCAATAGACAATCCTGATATGGAGTAAAACTTGCTGCTTACATATACTAGTATAATGCCCGTCTAACGCCACGGCTTTATTTCAAAGATGCACATGAAACAACCAAACAACGGTACTTTTTTTTGAACAGTTTAAGGTTCACACAATAGCATGTAACCATGTCTATAATTTGGAAAACACATGCATAACAAGGTCGCATTCGAGAAAAGATATTCATGACCTGAGAAATACAGGCTAGTCATGAAACTAACTTTGGTTCATTATACCTATCATATCTGATAATATACTCTCGCTGGAAAGTAGTTGAACAAATATTACAACTTTAGCATCATCTTGTTGAAGCCGTATTAACGATCGGTGGTAAAGCAAGAACTGGGTAGTGTTCTCCTGAAACATATGGCATGTGAAAAAAATTAGTTTGTATCTGGCATTGTTCTCTGGAGATTTAGTTTTCTAGAACGTCATATCAATAATTCAATAGCCCAACAAGAAATACGACGGCCAGACCTTAGAGAATCTTTTTGCTATGGTGGCCCCTTTCTGGCTTTTTAATTTGCCTGCAAGCAATCATGCATTCAGAACCCTGAACTTAGAATTGAACCGGACATAAATAGAATCTGACTACAAGCTAACTTGAAGAAAAAAATCAATCTCCGGAGCATAAGAATAATGTGTGTGTTGACTTATCAGGTGGCTTAGAGACAAGCAACAAACTAACTAAAATTCGTGGTGTTCCATCTCTAACTGCAGATTAAGCTTCCTACTACTGCCAATATCTTTTCATGTTCCATCTCTAACTGCAGATTAAGCTTTCTACTACTGCCAGTATCTTGGAGAATAAAACAGAGACTGAAATGGCATGTGGAAACTTGAGTATCAATATCTACTAAAAAGTTTGTGAGCAGACATGTTCCAATTAACAACTGTCAGAAAACATTAAAAAGTTTAGGAGCATTAGCAAGACCATGCTAATTTAGTATGCATGACCAGATCAAAATGAAGCCCAACTGTCCAAGGCAGTGTAAAAAGTGAAATCATCAACTGCATTGGTCGCTATATATCTCAAGCCAGAATGTTTGCCAGCAGATAGTATGTCAACAAAACATGGATATAAAGCTATGCCATGAACATCACGCCTATACCTGGATCCCAAATAAAACGAATGGTAGTAAGCAATAGCCAACATTACCTTTGCCTTGAGTATACAGCCCAATATCCCATATGCTTAGCATCTTCTCGCCTAAAGCCAACAGGAGATGATATTTGAATGTTAACATTAGCTTCTGGGATATCAATCGAGTTATCACCAACCTAATATGAAACAACATGTAGTCACAAAATTGCAGACAATAAGTTAAACTGGATTCCTCTCAGCACACCATTGAAAGGAAAAATTGCATTGAATTGGTAGAGAAATCTTGTCCTCTCAGAATGGCTGATCGATTTGAAGATAAATAAGTCCAAAATTAGAAGGAAAAAGGTAACATCTGCAGAAATGTGAAGTCACCTTGTGGCACCAAAAATCATTGGCTTGAGAAGTTTCATTCCATAAGCTGTTAGTGCAAATAGATTATCAGCAAACTTGTGTTACTTGTCTCCACGTTGGTCATGGAATCAATCAGAAACTCGCGAGCCCTGCACTTGTTTGGGTTCATGACAGAGTACCTGGCATGTAAGAGTCAGTAAGATGTGATCATCCATACAAAAGCTAGCTTCAGTGAATAAGAGAAATTAAATTAAATTAAATTGAAAAATCACCCAAAACGATACATGTCTGATGTCTGGTACTCCTACCGTCCACGAGCAGAACAATGGGCCATGGCAGCATCCTCTGGCCTGCTACAGAGTGCCAAGGCAGCGTGATCCTCCGTCTCACGGTGGCAGACGGCAGCCTCGGCTGACAATAGCTGCACGACGACCGGGGACAGCAGCGCCACGCACAGGCCTTCATAGCGCCCTCTTCCCTTGCCTGTGTCCTGCCAACCACAGAAGCCAAGCTTTCATGTGAAATAATACCAGAATTCAGACAAAGTGCAGTCAAATATTCAAAATCAGTAGCTTCATATATGCTATGACGTTGGAGAACTAATAGTACAGGAAGTATCCAATAGTACAGGAAGGAGGCGATGGTGTTGAAATAGCCATGATAATTTAGAGAAGGTACGATGTAACTTATGAACATGTACTGATCCACCGCTTTCGTTACAGGAAGCAAGCAAAGGCATTGTAACTGAAATTGAGAAAAAGTCAAGCACAAGGAGGATTGTGCGTACCAAGCTGTCTGACGTCGGTGAGAGGCAAGCGTCAGGAAGCGACGAACGGATTTAGTAGCACGGCAGCGCCAATGATTCATCCCAAGATTAAAAACGAAAGCATGAGCACAGAGCAGAGGAGAGGGCGGCATCTGGGAGGGGCGGAGACGCGACGCTGAGCGTGGGCTGTGGCGCGGGGCTTTAGGCTTCACCGCGCTCGTGACGAGGGTGCCCCTCGCTGCCGACGGTCTGGCCCCGCCGCGGAGCCAGCTCCGACGCCGCGCAGCACGCCACAGCGCCCCTTGCCATGGACAAACAAACAAAGGAGTTTCCAGTGGGAGCAGAATGGCGCACCTGCAGCGAGGCAGGCAAAGTCGTCCGAGTCCTCCAGGTTGGTGCGGCTGCCGCGGAGGCCGAGAAGGAGGCCGCTGCAGCGGCGGCTGTGGCGACTGCCGCGGAGGCGGAGGCCGAGGAGGAGTCGGCTGCAGCGGTGGTCGTGGCGGCTGCCGCGGAGGCCGAGGAGGAGGGAAGTGCCGCCGCAGCAGTCCGTGTCGAGGGATTTGGAGGAGGCTGTGGGGAAGGAAGTGCCGCCGCAGCCGGAGCTGGCACCCTCGTCGTTGGGATTTTGGAGCGACCACGGCGACCCCCTGCAGACCCACCTCCTACCATCGCGGCATGAGCAGCAGCGTGAGGAGGATAGGTGCGTGGAAGGGGAATTTTTGGAAGGCTCCTATTGGGAAGGCTACGATTCTGGCGCGCGTGAATAACGGCGTCGGCCGACGAGCGTGGGAGGGGCAGGGGATTAACGCGCGGTGGGAGTGGCATTACCTTGACACAATCAACCAACCATGACCCTTGGATTATGAGTGACTAAAGAGAGAAAGGTGAGGTTTAATCCTGGAGTGTCCGTTTTGAAAAATTTTGAATTTTTTGTTTCCATTTGTAGCTTGGCTAAGTTGGTGCATTAGTAGGGTAGATATAGTCATCAACTCATGATGTAAACATGCAAGACCTCTCTCTTGATTGAACGATGCTATGAAATCAGAACTCAGAAAACCTGTGCAAATTATGATAAAGTCATCTAAATTTTAAAAAAATCACACATGTAGATGATATGATGATGCACAATCCTGTAAAATATCATGTTCAGTTCGAATTGCTTTTGTGAGATATAAAAATACCAAATTTCAAGACGTAAAGTCGCCCAATGATTTGTTAGAAATTTGTTATTTTCATATCTCACAAACGAAGTCGAGTTTGGACAAGATATTTTACAAGATTATGCATCATCATATTATCTACATGTATGATTTTTTTTTTTCGTAAATTTAGATGACTTTTTTGACGTGGTTTGTACGGGTTTTCACAGGAAGCTGGTTTTCATAGCAAATGTTGCCCTCTTGATTGACATTATTACTGTCTTTGTGAACCTTTGTCTTGTGTGTATCTTGTGCGGGTTTACAGAGTGAGGGAGCTTAGGGGAAAAGTAGAAGAGTGTGTGGAGAGGTCTGCAGGGTCTTCACAGGTTGCCATTGACAATTTGGTTGACTACATACTGTCTCTGTGAACCTTTGTCTTGTGTGTATCTTCAGCAGGTTTACCGTTGCAGCTTATAAAGAGCTGATATTCTTATGGTCTGTTCCTGTCAATTATAGTGTTGTCCATTTCAACAATTCGTGTCAATTAATATAATTTCTTTGGCAAGCATGCTATCGTGTCAATAATAAATTCTTTTGGCATGCATGCATGCTATTTTTTTTTTAATTCAAAATTGCACCTCCAAGAGACTTAATTGGCTGGGCTCTATGATTTGAAGAGAATGGAATTGTTTTTGATGTATTCCACCCAAATGCTATTATGCTAATATTAGTTTTTTTTTCTCGAATACGCAAAAAGATTTGCCTATCATTTTCATTAAGGAGAGTGTTTTACAGATTGTTGCGCATGGCGCGGAAGGGAGGTACAAAGATTTACAATTATTTCGCCTCCCTAGCAGCACAATCGGGATTACTCACGAGCTAGACAACTAAGACGACGCGCGCCGGCCTAGACCCACATGTCCGCAGTTTGCTTGATGGTAGCTAGCAGTTGGCTTTGTGGTCGCCGTTACACGCGAAGCACCTAGCGTTCCATTCTTTCCATATGTGCCAGCGATGAGGGCGAACATGGTGTCTGCTCCCCTTCCTTTTGTCCCCATGCCATCTCTGCCTCCATCGCCTCCCACCAGTCCCGATAGCGACTCGTGCCCAACCTACAACGCATCGGCGCCTAGTATTACTAGGATGGTCCACCAAATTTGTCTGGAGTAAGAGCAAGAGGCGATGATGTGGTTGATGGTCTCTGGCTCCTGATCGCAGAGGAAGCAGTTGTCGTTCGCTTGCAGGCCATGCCTTTGTCTCCTATCCGCCGTCCAGTGCCTTTTTCTGACCGCTAGCCATAGAAAGATTTTGACACATGGTCTCTCGGCTCCCCGATCGCAGAGGAAGCAGCTTGTCGCTCGCTGCGTGCCATGCCTTTGTCTCCTGTCCGCCCGCAAAAGGTTTTTTCGACCGCTAGCCATAGAAAGATTTTGACACGCAGCGGTGCCCAAGTCTTCCGTGATCCCCGTCGCAGCCTGGGATCGGGTGGGAGCCTGCCAGGAGCGCCCTATAAGCGGATGAGGATGTGTAGGCCCTGGTGGTTGCCATCTCCAAACGAGGCGGTCCTCCTCGTCTGATAGTTGGACCTGGCTGATGAGTTCCCACAGCGCAAAGTAATCCTGCGTGACTGGCACTATGATCCCGCCTGTTATCTGGTCCGCCCATGCGTGGTCCTGGAGAGCATCCGCGACTGTGGTGGTGAAGATGTTTCTACGGGAGATGAAGTCCAGTAGGCCGGGCGCGATGTCGCTGATGGCCTTCCCCTGAATCCATTGGTCGGTCCAAAACAGAGTGGAGCGACCGTTGCCTAGTTTTGTGTAGGTGGAAGCGCGGAAGAATGCCTGCACTTCCTTGATGTCCCGATAGGGAGGTCCGCCCATGCCCTGGTCTCGTCCGTCTGTTGTAGCCACAACCAGCGGGTCTGCAAGGCGATCGTGGCCAGCCTTAGGTCCGGGACGCCTAGACCACTGAGGTCGGTAGGTCGGCATACCGTGGGCCAGGCTACCATGCATTTGCCCCGCACGGAGCCGCCGCTGGTTCGCCCGTAGGAAGCGGCGGCAGATGCTGTCGATCTCATCTATCGCCCAAGGCGGAAGGCCGTCTGCTATCATGGTATAGATGAGGACAAATGCGGTAGGACGGACTTGATCCATACGAGCTGCCCGCTTCTTGCCATTAGCGGTCCGTGGCATGCGAGGAGTTCGCGGGCGACTCAAGGCCCACCGCTGCTTGTATCTTGGCCTTGGGTATTTTCTTGGTGCTCGGCGGGAGGCCCAGTGCGTGATGGGGAAGTCCGACATCCGACATCAATGATCCGCTGAATGGCCGGGCAGGCAGTCATCAGCCGTGAATATAGATGTGATGGAGCACTTGTCGAGGTTGGTGTTGAGGCCCGATCGCGCAGCGAAGATGCGCAGGATCTCTTTGACCACCCTCGCCTTGGACCTCTCCAGCCGTAAGAAGATGATGACGTCGTCCACATAATGAAGAGCTCGGCCGCCAGCAGAATACGCGGACCGAATCCGATAGCCGGGCGCGGCGGTGGCTGTAGCAGGGGTGCCCTCGGCCGATGCCATGAGCCATCGCGAAGACCTCCATGCCGATAATGAAGAGCATCAGCGATAGGGAGTCTCCCCGACGTACCCCTCTCCTGTGATGGATCGCCTCCCCAGGGCGGCCATTTAGCAGGATACGTGACGAGGCCGTGGACGAGAGCGCCACCCATCTCCGCCATCGCTCACCAAAGCCGAAGGCCTGCATCACCTGTAGTAGGAATGGCCAGGAGACCGTATCGAAGGCCTTTGAGATGTCGAGCTTGAGTAGGGTCATCGGGCCTTCTTGTTGCGCAGGTATACCGCCGCTCGCTGGACAAACTCGAACTTGTCGTGTATTGTCCGTCCCTTGATGAAGGCATTCTGGTTGGGAGAGATGATGGCGCCCAGCCTTGGTGCCAAACGCATGGCCATCAGCTTGGATACGAGCTCCCGAAGCTGTGGATCATCGTGATCGGCCGAACTGTGAGGGTGACTCTGCGTCAGCCTTCTTTGGCAGTAGGACGATCGTTGTTTAGGAGCCAAAACTCGCAGTTGTCCCCGAAAGGAGTTGACCGCGTCGACCACGTCCTGCTTGATGGTCTCCCATGAAGACTTGATGCTAATATTAGTTTGGGGAAATATGTTTCGATTTGGGACGCCATTGCAGCAACTTGAGGGTGAACAGAAGTCAGAAAAGAAGCTGATTCCTTAATGCCAACAATTGGAGATAAAAGCTCTACAGTGCAATTATAAGACCTCAGGTGGCCCTGATTGTGTTCGTGTTTGAGGTTGCTTTTCCTGCAACTTTGTGACTAGCTTTTGGGAAGGCTGAAGCTGGAACATTTTATATGCTATTAAAAAATAAAATCTGATTCACTCCTTCCTCTTTCGTCACCTGTGAGCACAGCACTGCGCTGGTTTTCTGAATTCTTAGTAAACTGTGCATCGCCTGAAAAAAAAAAATGAAAAATCAGGCGCAGTCCCCGGTAGGATCCAAATCATGACCTGTTGTGAAATTATGTATTTCACGATCATCTTCAAAGATGAAGAAGAACCGTCAACCGTTGCCCATTTCAACCTCTCTGCCCAGTGGCCGTATCCTTTGACCAGACCGTCTATTTCATAACATATCGCTGTGGACGCATTGAGAGCGCTCTTATCCCCAATAATTCTTCTCTAATTATTACGAAGTTTCCTCCAAGCAACGGGGAGATAAAGAAATAGTTGGTGAGCCATCACCATGAATCCATGATGAGATCGAGATAGATTTTGCTGCCCACACACTGTTTGTTTATATACAACAGATATCCGGGGGTTCAGCCATCCATCATCCCAGCGAGAAAAGTCGTCGGAGCCTGCCCGCCGGCAACGCTAACGATGGCCGGAGGGGTTGACGATGGTCCAGTACCCCGCCGCGGCGCTCGCGTCGTGCTGTTCCCACTGCCATTCCAGGGCCACCTGAGCCCGATGCTTCAGCTCGCCGGCGCGCTCCACGCGCGGGGGGCTGGCCGTCACGGTCCTCCACACGGCGTTCAACGCGCCGGACCCGGCGCGCCACCCGGCCAGGTTCACCTTCGTCTCCGTGCCGGACGTCGTCCCGGAGGCCGTGGCCGCGACGAACAACGGCATCGCCAAGATCCTCGCCCTGAACGCCACCATGGAGGCGTCGGGGCACGTCCGCGACGCGCTCGCGTCGCTCCTCGCCGACGCAGAGGCGCCCCGGCTGGCGTGCCTCGTCTTCGACTCCACCCTCTCCGCCGCGCAGAACGCCGCCGCCGGCCTCGGCCTGCCCACGCTCGTGCTGCACACCGGCAGCGCCGCCTGCTTCCGTTTGTTCAGGTCCGACACCTACGACATGCTCCATGACAAGGGCTATCTGCCGGCCACAGGTTCGTAACATGCTGCCACTGATCTTAGAAGCATCTATGCAGTGTTTTAGAAACGAATTTGCTATGAATAAATCTCGACAGAGATAATTTGTACATTCACACATCCAACATGGCCACAATATTTTGTTTCATTACAGAGTCCAACCTACACACGCCGGTAGAGGAGCTGCCACCTCTACAAGTGAGGGACGTATTCGACCCAAGCAAGCTCCCCAACAAGGAGATCGTGCGCAAGATCTTGAACCGTGCCACCGAGGCCACAACAAACTCCTCCGGTGCAATATTCAACACATTTGAAGCACTTGAGCCCCACGAGCTTGACATCATCCGGGATGAATTTGCCCATAAAGGTATTCCACCCTTCGCGGTCGGTCCGCTTCACAAGCTCATCACCTCTAACGATGGCGGCGCCGAGACTAGTCTACTGAGCCAGGACCGTAGTTGCATCGAGTGGCTTGACACGCAGGCCCCTGGCTCCGTGCTATACGTGAGCTTCGGCAGTGTTGTTCATGTCACTCAAGATGAGTTTATGGAGATCGCTTGGGGCTTGGCGAACAGCGGCAAGCCGTTTCTATGGGTTGTTCGACGTGGCCTCGTGCTTGGAGTGGAGAAACAGCAGCTCCCGGATGGATTCATGTCGGCGGTGGAGGGTAGAGGCAAGGTGATCGAGTGGGCGCCGCAGCAGGAGGTGCTAGCTCACCCTGCAGTGGGTGGCTTCTGGACTCACAACGGATGGAACTCCACGCTGGAGAGTATCTATGAGGGCGTGCCTATGCTGTCGAGGCCAATCTTTGGAGATCAATTGCCAACCGCAAGGTATGTGCAAGATATATGGAAGATTGGGATTTTGTTGGAGGGTGTGCTAGAGCGTGGGGAGGTCGAGAAGGCCATCAAGAAGCTCATGGAAGAAGACGAGGGAGTTTATATCAGGGAAAGAGCAAAGGATTTGAAGGAGAAAGTGCGGATGTGCCTTGACAGCAGTGGGTCTTCTCAACAGGCCGTTGATAAGTTGGTGGATCACATTCTCTCTTTTGAGGTTTTCATTACAATATTATTGTCGTTAGGTCTATTTGTTTGAGGTTTTGGCAGAATGAAGTAACTACCGGGTTTATGTTCATGTTTTATGCAATCATGAATAAAGATTTTCATCTTTCAATTTTCACAATATTAGTTGCTACAAATGTTGTATGAAACTCTTGGTCTCATTATTCTTTCAATTAGAACTCTCATTTTGTATAAGTTAAAAAGAATCTTATCTTATATATGACCTAAACTGTAATCTTAAATACCATGATGGAATAAACGTTTAGTTTAGCCTCCACCATTGAACTAAGATCTAGAATGGGCCAATTATTATAATCTCAAGAGGATATATTAATATTGGCCAAGCACGGTGGAACTTGTTCGGCTGCATCTGGTTGCTTTGGCTGCAGAAAAAGTGCTACGATTTACTGTAGAGAATGCTACCAACAGCCATAGGTAAAGCCGCAGATAAGCACAACCAAGCAAAGCTAATTGAAGCTTAGCAATCGCTCTTCAATCACATCAATTTCTTTAAAAAAAACAAGAGCTATATATGGGTATCTTTGGTGTGCACTAACCTCATCCACTACTCAAGATGTAAAATTTTCTAGCAAAAAACTATATGTGTAGTAGTTTCTTTTTTTTATCAAAGAATATGGCTCTTCCAAAAGAGGAAGGTGCTACCTCTATGAAAAAAAGTTTAGACCCATTAGCTTAATAAACTGCAGTTTTAAGATTTTCTCAAAAGCCTTAACTCTTAGACTAGGAAAAGTCATAGGTAGATTGGTCATGCCCCACCAAAGTGCTTTTATTCAAGGTAGATACATTTTAGAGAGTGTAGTCATTGCTCATGAGTTAGTTCATAGTATAAATAAAGAAAAAGAGCCCAGAGTAGTCATTAAGCTAGACTATGAAAAAGCCTATGATAGGGTAGATTGGGATTTTCTCTTTGAAATTCTTGAATCTAGAGGTTTTGATTCAAAATGGGTTGAATGGATTAGAAGAATTGTCATAGGAGGTTTAGTAGGAGTAATGATAAATGGTGAGGAGAGTAGATACTTTAAAACAGAAAGGGGTTGAAACAGGGAGATCCTATATCTCCTTTGCTCTTCAATTTGGTAGGTGATGTTCTAACAAGGATGTTGATAAAAGGTGCAAAAGAAAACCTAATATGTGGGTTAGGAGGTAATTTTAGAGAAGAGGGTATCATTTCTCTACAATATGCAGATGATACCATTTTATTCTCTAAAAATAATTCTGAAAATCTAGTAAAACTCAAAGGCATTCTAGCTTTCTTTGAACAAGTGTCGACATGAGAATAAATTTTCATAAGAGTGAAATTATTCCCATGAACATTGAGGAAGAGGAAGCTAAAGGAATAGCTCAGATTTTTGCATGCCCTCTAGGGACCTTCCCGATTAAATACCTAGGAGTACCCCTGCATTATGAGCATTTGAAGAGAGAGGATCTGCAACCTTCGGTAGATAAGTTAATGAGTAGAATAACCGGGCTGGAGAGGTAACCTCCTGTCCCATTCATGCTGGGAAAATAGTTTTGATAAGGGCATGTCTAGCTAGTATCCCTGTTTACTTACTTTCTTTCATCAAGTTCCCTAAGTGGGCCATTAGGATTATCACTTCTCACATGGCAAATTGCTTATGGAATGATAAAGATGGAAACCACAAAATTCATTTAGCAAATTGGGAAAGCATTTCTATGCTAAAAGAATATGGAGGCCTAGGTATACCAAATATTAGAGATTTGAACATTTGTCTACTAGGATCTTGGATTAAAAGGTACAATTTAGACAAAGATAAACTATGGAAGCAATTGATTGATTCTAAATATAGGACAAAAAAAATCCAAATATCTTCTGTACATCTACTGTAGGTTCTTCTTAGTTTATGAAAGGTGTAATGTGGGCTGCTAAGGCTGCTCATCTAGGTTATAGATGGTCAGTGGGTAATGAGAAAAGCATTAAGTTCTGGGAAGACAACTGGTTAGGACAATCTAGTTTAGCAATACAGTTCTGGGAAATTTACATTTTGATCAATGAGAAAACTGGCACTATTGCAGAGTTATGGGACGGAAAAATTTAAAGTGTACCTTTAGGAGATGTGTAGATCAAAGATTAATGAATATGTGGAATGAAGTGCTTCAGTTGGCATCAACTTTAGTTTTGAATGATAATGAGGATGCTCTAATATGGTAGTTTAATACCAATAGGGTGTATTCTTCACAATCTCTTTATAGAATTGTTAATTTTAGAGGTATTGTACCTGTACATGTTCCTGCAGTGTGGAATCTAAAAATCCCACCTAGAGTTCAGTTTTTTCTTTGGCTGCTGACTAAAAAAATAAGGTCTTAACAAGAGACAACTTAAGTATTAGAGTTAGTCTAGCTGATAAATTATCATGCTTATTTTGTGCTGAGGAGGAAACAGTCAATCATCTTTTCTTTCATTGTGCTTGTGGCCAAACAGATGTGGATCTGTATATCTGAGGCCTGTGGTAGACAAGTAGGAAATGACTTTATCTCTATTGGACAAATGTGGTTGAGTAATAAGAAGTTTTTAGTAGATAATTTCCTATGTGCAGCAGCTCAGGGGCGCTGTGGAAACTGAGGTGTTCAGTGTGCATGCAGGAAATTCCTTGGTTAGGTGTGAAGAACCTCCTGATGAGTGTGACTGTAATGGTTCAATCCTGGGAAATACTATGTCCGCAAGACAAGAAAATGGAGTTCAATACCAAAGTGAGCAAGTTAAAGATGATAGCTACAAGGCCGCAAAGACTAACTGGCTGATCCAGGTGGAAAACAAGTGGGATGTGATCATGTTTCAAGCGCGATCGAGGAGAAAGGTGGCATGATGTCTGATGAGATGAAGAAGAAGCTCTTTGCAGGAAGGGATGAAGACCTGGGAGACCTGGGAATGCGATGGGATAAACTGGTGAATGATGAGATCATCTGAGAGTAGGAGATATGGAATGCGCTGGGTTAAACTGGAGTTTAATGATATCGTACTTGAGTGTTCATGTTCTGTATAGTTTGGTTTTGCTACTGTTGTTACTTTGACCCTGACCTGCGAGTCAGTTGGCTATGAAATATCTTCGATGGCTGCATCCCACTCCAATGCTGTAATAATTTGAATGTTTGTCTCTAGTTAATGCTAAAGGCAGGGGTCATCTGGCCCTCAAATTCTAAAAAATATAGATATTGTAATGTTTAGATACAAATATATAAATTATCGAAACTGCTACAATACTCCTTCCATTCCAATTTATAAGTCGCTTACAGCACATTTGAGGCTCTCGAGTCCCACGAGCCTGAGACGATGATCCGGGACGAGATTGCCCAAAAAGGTATTGGGATTTTATTGGAGGGTGTGCTAGAGCGAGGGGAGGTCAAGGCCATCAAACGGCCGCCAGACGAAGATGAGGGACTTGAGATTAGGGGAAGAGCAGAGCTTTTTGAAGGAGAAAGTGTGGATGTGCCTTGAGAGTAGTGGGTCTTCTCAACACGCCGTTGATGAACTGGTGCATCACATACTTTCCGAGTTTTTATTTTATTATTACAGAATTCGTATGAGCTATGAACCAAAAAATAAATTAACCTTGACATGGCATGACGAACAAATTTTAAGCATACATTTCACAGACAAACCACAAGGATTACATATATGCATATAGTATTTGTTTGAAAACAGAGGACGAGTCCATAGCATACCCTTTAGCAAGAATTAACTAATCAGTGCAAGACAACAAACGATACCAGCGGAATCAACGTAGTCTTCGACAAGGCTGGAATCAGCAGGTCCAACTTGAGAAATGTTTTTCGATGGCAGGTCCAATTCTGGAACAGAGATCATATACCGTGCGACATGATGAGGCCCTTGAGGACGCAGGTGATCTGCTTCTCATGCTCGGTCTCGGGTTCGTCGTCGTCGCCATCGCTGTCGGACCAGTCTCCCAGCGTCAAATAAGGCCTGCAACGATCGAACAGACAGTTCAAACGCAATGTGATGAGAAAAACAAAAGAAGAGTCCAAATCGATGCTGCGCCTGACTTTGCAACGTCGTCGAGGTTTTCCGGTTGGACGTTGGGGAGTAGCCCCTGCAGCATTCGCATCATCTGCTCCCTGAAACACTCCATCTGGAACGCCGAGATCGACATGAACTTGATCCGCCCGAACTTGACGCTTCCCGGCCTGCCGACGTCCATGACCATGCGCTCAGCGTACTGGTTGCGCCAGCACAAGAAGCGCAGCCACGGCGCCCACAGCGTGAACGATTTGAAGTCAGTGGTGCCTCCAGCCGCGGTGGCGATGTCGAACTCAATCAGCTCCGGTGCGTCGATGGTGATGACTCCGTATGGCGCCGCCTCGTTTGCCCAGCCACGCGGTGCTACGTCGACGGAGTCCATGTCGAGGAACCTGAGCCGCGGCAGGCGGATGTCGACACGGGCATGTGTGATCTGGCAGCAGAACAGGTCCAGCTCGTCCAGAAGCGGGCACCAGGCGCCCGGCGCGAACGGGGCCTCCACGGTGACGCTGTTGAGGTCCAGGGAGACCAGCGACGGGAGGCGCGCCGGCCACTCGCTGAGCACCGCGTTGTCGAGGCGGAGCTTCCGCAGGGCGGCGGCGCCTGGCCCGGCGATGGCGGGCGCGAGGTGCCTCCTCGTGACGACCACCAGCTCGCGCGCCGCGGCGGGCAGGTCCAGCGTCCACGCGTTCTTGACGGCGTCGCTGAGGAAGGGTGCCTGGAAACGGATCACGCGTGCGTCGGCGAGCGCGATGATGCGGGCGGCGTGGTGCACCATGCGGCGGTCGTCGATGTCGGAGAAGAGCCTGAGGGTGTCCACCTTGGACGAGGACGGCTCCTGCGCTCGGCGGCCGAGGGCGACGCGGACGGCCAGTATGGAGTCCTCGTCCAGGAGGCCGTTTTCGGAGTGCGCCTCGTCGAAGATGATGTCCCTGAAGGAGAGGAACGCGTCGAGGTCGATCTCGACGACGGGCGTGTGGAGGTGGATGTAGCGCCATGGCCGGGAGAGTGCTGTCAGTTGCACGGTCTCGTCGAACGAGAAGAGAGAGGCGATCTGCGCGCGGAGCTCGAGCGGCAGCGCGGTGATGCGGTCGCCGCTGCCGCAGGAGCTGGAGCCAGAGCCAGGGGCAGTTCTCGCCTCCTTGCGGTCGCTCCCGCTGCGCCGATCCATCTTGGCCGCACTTTTTTGGGACGAAAGAGCAGCCCCTTGCAACCGTTCCCGCCGATTCCAAGCCCACGACGCGTGTAAATTAGGGACGGGAATTTCAGCCCATTTCCTGCGTGGGCTGTGGGCTCGTAACTTTCTGGTCCGAACATCTGCCTAGCTATTTAGTTTTAGATAAAGTTATTTTTATCTCCATGAACCATCAAAAGTATCTAAATTTTCTCGTTGAACTCGGAAATCAGATAATTTATCTCTTTAACTTTTTTATAAAACTGCTCAAATTAACTTCGTGTCTAATCTTGGTTAAAAGTGTTTCCAGGGTGTTTTCACTGTTTTTAGTTAAAAAATCAATAAACAATTGATAAGATTTTAAACCGTGAAATATTGCGGCTTCTAAAAATT
The DNA here is from genome assembly GCA_015847255.1 of Hyparrhenia diplandra. Lineage (NCBI taxonomy): Eukaryota > Viridiplantae > Streptophyta > Magnoliopsida > Poales > Poaceae > Hyparrhenia > Hyparrhenia diplandra. The sequence goes on along the minus strand of JADLZK010013163.1, from coordinate 213,315 downwards.
CTAATAATGACCTGGATATAGATTATGACATGAGAAACCAAATAAATATTTAAATTTCATGAAAATATCTCTTGAAACTTCTAAAAACTAGATTGTGCTCTTGAAAAATATCAAGAAATGCCTAGAAAATTTTTGAAACATTTCATTTGATGCTTAAATGAGTTTAGCAAAAGTATGAGATCAAACAAGCATCAATGCAACATATATACATTAATGTTGAATGTATTCATGCTATTCATTCATGTTGGTTACACCGTGTGTTTTTGCTGTAAAATTTTTTCATAATGTATTTAGATACTAATTAGTATTTTTTTCGGGGAGAGGGGGAGGTGGGTTTTCAAGATCTTTTCCCATTTTCTAGAACTAAGTATGATTTTTGTACCATCTAAAAAATTTTTACCAGCTCTAAGCATTTTATTTATATTTTTCATGTCCAATTCTATTACTAAGACAATATTTTCCATGTCCAATTCTATTACTAAGACAATATTTTCGCATGGCCCGTGCGGATGGTGGCGGCGTGGCCTTCCCCCTTCTTCTCCGGTGTTCAACGGTGGGTGCGGCCGCCGGGGCCACTAGTGGAGCTTCGCCGGGCGGGCCGCCCCCCCGCGGCAACGGAGGCTTTTGCCGCCAGATCCGGGCGGCGCCCGGCCGGATCTAGCGGGTGCGGCCGGGGGCCTTGCGGTGGTGCGTGGTGGGGCGGCGACCGGAGTTGGGTGGCGGCGACGGCGCCATGGCCGGCGCGTTCGACGGCCGGCAGCGGCGGTTCTTTGTGTGTCTTTGGGAGGAAGTCGGGCCGATGTGGTGGCGTCGGGCGGTGGGCTTCACCGGCAATCATCGGCTCGCCTACTCCACGCGGCAGAGTTGGGGGGGCCGACAAATGCTTGCTCGTGGTGCCGTGGTGGTGCCTTGGGTGGTGCCGGGGCTTTCTCCCGAGCGGCGAGGTGTGGCGGGAGCGCGTGCTCTGGCAGGCAGTGTGTGCGGCGTGCATAGTGCCGAGACGGGCGAAATCCTACACTACCGCTTTGTCGGCGGCAATATGGTGGCGGTGGCCTTGGGTTGTCGTTCTCCCCGCTGGGGGAACCATTGAGGGCATCCATGTCCTTACAGCATGGAATTCTCAGGGTGAAAACCCAGTCCCCTATGGACGTGCGATGGCGGCGCCACTGGCATCGTTCCCTCCTTAGAGGTGCCGCATCTAGAGACCCAGCACAGCTTGTGGCAGGGGTGGTGGTCGTGAAGGAATATGGGATCGCTACGCTAGCCAGAAAACAAAATTTTTCTACCCATAAACTAAGGATCTACTGCTAGTTATAGATCACGGGATTACCACTAGACGCGCAGGTGCAGCGGATGTGTCGACCCTCGACGAAGATGTGCGTGTAGCGGCGGTGTCGTGTAGTTGCTCACGCCCGTCCTCCACGTGCGGGGGTTCGTCCTTGTGCTCCAGATGCAGCACCTCCGAGGTATCCCACACGTACAGGGAGGAAGCGATGCGCCTCCGGACTGCTAGGTCCGCGAGGAGCAAGAGGCGAGGGCGTGGGCGGCGGCGGCTGCCAAAGTGGCGTGGCTTAACCTAGCCCCGCGCCCACCTCATATATATAGGCGTCCCTAACAGGCTCCCAAGCTGGAGGCCCATTAGTAACCCTAAGGCTCGTCTAATTGGATCAGATCCGAATTAGGCCTTCTTCCCCTTAAGCGTGTGACCCTATGGGCTCACGCACACATAGACATGGCCCGAGTACTCCTACTCGACCAATAGCTGATAGCGGCCTCTAGCAAGACGTGTCAACTCCCATGTGTACGCAATGATCATATCAGACGAACCACCACAAACTCACATACATGTTATTCCCTTACCACACGATATTTGATCCACCTCGTGGGTTAACAGTTAACCCAAGCACGGCCATGCATTTCTTGATCCAATCATTCGAGTGGTCTAGTGATATCTCTCTCTCATGGAGAGGGGCAATTCCATCTTGATTGACTATGCCTCACAAAGATGCTTCCCGACAAACCCGAAGACCACCTTTGTAGCTACCCAATTACGTTGTAACGTTTGATAGTCCCTAAGTAGGTTGTTTCACATCTTGAGTACATATGACAATCTCAGGTCTAAGGACATAACGCACATGATGTGTAAAGAGACAATAATAGTAACATCTCATGTCGGGTCAATCCAGCCCCCATGTCATACATGTGCCCACACTATTAGTTTGACATCTCCATGTCTATGACTTGTGAAACATAGTCATCAACCAATATGTATGCTGATCTAATATTCATGTGTGTCCTCACATGAACTCGACCGAGGACTATTACGAGAATAACCATACAAGTAAAGAGTCTCACAAATAATTCACATAATTGCCAATCGATACAAGTTGTCTTTAATGGATATTCATGAACACATAATATATCATGGATACAAGGCGATACAATCATCTCTATGATTATCTCTAGGGCATATTCCCAACAGGTTGGCTGGTGGTGTCGCCTGGCTTTGCGGCTGGGTGGTGCACATGGTCCGTGTTGGCAGGGAGGGAGGTCCTGAGCTGACACCTAGGGTGGTGGTGATCTCGGTGCCGGCTGAGCGGAAGATGTGCTCTCCGGAGCGGTTTCGGATATCCGAGTCCCGGGTAGTAGAGTGAGGCGGTGCGTGAGGCGAGGCCCCCACGAAGAGTTGCCGGGATCAGTGATTTCCATTGTGCCGCGATGGGAGTTTCTGTTGACGCAAGGCTGGAGCAGGGGGATCAACGACTGTGGGTGTGCAACTTGTGGAGGATAGTCCCATGGTGGAGGAGTTTCAGTTAGCTACTCAGAATTGCAGCGGGCTTCGGCTTCAACGTTGGTGACGACGGCGTAGTTTCGACGCCCTGCTGTCGGCTCGTCTCCCAGGTGGTGGTGATGTGGTGTTGTTGTGTTTTTATTTGTTTTTTCTTGGTGCCTTCTGAGTGGTGGCTCGTGTCGACGTCCCAATCTGATCGAGCGTGCTGTTGGAGCCTCGTGTTGATGACCCAATCCAACCGAGTGGTCTTGTCTTTGTATATCTTACTCCCATCTGCGTTGTATTAGTTGAGTTGTTTAAGTGGATCCCAGTAGTAGGTGGAGTGGAACACTCCCCTAAGGTTGAGTTGAGTGGGCGCTAGTTGTGGCACGAGTTGAGTTGATTTGGTACCTAGGTGTGTAGGTGGCGTAGGGTAACCTCCACATTTGTATGGTTTTTCCGCCCGTTTTTTAGTCAAAAAAAACTAGGCTGACACTTGCCTTTTCCTTTATTCGTCTAATAGAAATCGCGGCAAAGCTTTTGCCGTCCTTTCTATAAAAAAAAACACCCTGTTTTTGTATATCAAGAAATTCGATGGTTGTTAATATTAATTTGTGTACAAATTTATGTGTTTGCAATTATTCTACAGGAGTACACATACAAAATCGTTGTTTCTCAAAACGAGTGGCTCTGAGTCCTATTGTCACCCTCGTGCGCGCAACAAGGATATCAATCTATCTCTGTTTTCTTTGGAAGGATAATCAATCTAGCTCTTTTGCACACAGCCAAGACTGCAACAACGGGCTTTCCAGTAGATGTTGGAAGTTTTGGGCTTTTGGCCCAAAAATTCCCTAATAGAAATTCCAAAGGCCCACTCACACATGCATGGTATGGTGGGGGACTTTAGTCCCACATTGCTTATCTAGGAGGAGTGAAGACCAACTTAAATATGAGAGTTGTCTCCACCTTGTTGAAGCTATTGGTGAGAGGAAACAGAAGGAACACACACACGCACTTGCCTTGCCTCGCCGGGGTGAAGGGCACGGGCGCATGACATGCACATGAATGCTCCAACAATTTCCCGCCCTCATGCTTGCGGGTGTGTGGCTTCCTTTTGCCATTTTATGTTTTTGCATGCATGGAGAAAATTGCGATGTCTTATCTGGAAAACAATTATTCTCGTATTATGGTAACTTCTGTAACGGCAAAGCGAATTACCGTGAAACTGTGATTACGCGGCTAATAACTTTCCTTAGCTGTGGTGCGTGTATATATAGGGGGCGAGTTGTCGTCCCTCAGTACTCAGAGAATTCATCTCTACCTGTTCCATCGTTCTGTGCAGCTGCTATCTTCCCCATCCCATCGCCGACGTGCCATCGACGCCGGGAAAGCAGGCTCGAAGCCCTCGTCTCCTCGCGTCCCTCGCATGGGGTAGGGGACGTATAAGGTTTTGGGAAGCCTCGCTTGCGACCGCCGCTGAACGCCTTCTTCCCTCTTCATGTTTGACGTCGTTCTCGGATCTCCAGCGACGGTCCGCATCGCCTACTTTGCGCGCTGTCTAGCGCCGACAACCCCACCGTAAGAATGTTGATTCTCTCCTTCTTATTCGTGTTCTTGTTTTCTATGTTACTAGCACTAGATCTGTTGCATTTGCCTCATATCATGCTGCTAGTGATGGATCATATGTCTTTGATACATGCTTTGTAGATCTTTTTCTTATTGTTGGAATTAATTTATGCGTCACTTTGATTTGCTATTATTTCCAACAATCCAAAAACCTTATAGAATGCATTCAGTCCCAATTACTGATGCGATGAAATGGAGAATTTCACCGGTGTGAATTACAAGAGATGGCGCACCAGAGCGCCAGTTGTGGCTCGGTGCTATGGGCGTATTTTGGGTCGTAGCTAATCCTCCCACACTACCTCTCGGATATGAGAAAGAGGTGCAGGAGTTACCGTGGCTATGACGATTTTTTATCGGATGCGTTCTTAGCATTCTCTCTAATCAGCTATGTGATGTTTACATGAACATCAAGAGTGCTTTGCTGAACTGTGGGAGGCACTCGACACAAGTTCGGGGCCTCGGATGCTGGACACGAAGTTGTATGTGATGGAACAAGTACCACGACTTTAAGATGGTTGATAGCCATCTGGTTGTGGAATAGGCTCATGAGTTCCAATTGATTGTGAGGGAACTCGAGCAGCTCGGTCATGTCTTGCCCGATAAGTTTTATGGCTGGTGGCATCATTGACAAATTGCCTCCATCTTGGAGAAATTTTGCCACAACTCTGAAATATAAAAGACAAAAGATCTTAGTTGAAGATCTGTTGGCTGGTCTTGATGTTGAAGAGAAATCTCGAGCAAAGGATGCTCCACCAAAAGCACCTGAAGGACAGTCCAAAGTGCCAATGTGATGCAGCATGCTGGCGGCAAGAACAAGCCAAAGGCCAATCAGACTACTCAGTTCAAAAATAAGAAGATGAACATGGATGAGGTTGTGTGCTTCGTTTGCGGTGAGAATGGACACTTCGCCAAGAAGTGCAAGAACCGCAAGGGAAAGAAGAATCAGTAGGGGTAGAAATCTGCCAACGAGACTATTGGTCATCCTTGCGGATCTGGGTACGGTAATTCTTTACCTAGTGTATTCTCTATATGTCAATCTAATGATTGGTGGATAGTTACAGTGCCAATATTCACGTTTGTACTAATATCTCTATGTTTTCATCTTACCAGGTTGCACAAGGTTCAACCGTCATGATGGGGAATGACTCGCATGCTACTATTCTTGGTGTTGGTTCTGGCCGATCCGAAGTTCGCCGGGAAAGATCCTGCGTCTCAAGAACGTTACATCATGCGTTTTCAATAAAGAAGAACCCTCTTGTGTCGAGACAGATTCAAGCTGGTATTTGAGTCTAATAAAGTAATCATTTTGAGGTATGGCCAATTCATTAGCAAAGGCTATGATAGCGGAGGCTTGTTCCGCTTTTCACTCTCCAATTTCTGTAATAAAGTTGTGAACCATATGTGTGATTCAAACAATTTGGTGGCTGATATATGGCATTCACGTTTGTGTCACATTAATTTTGGTTGTATGTCACGTCTATCCAATATGAGTTTAATTCTGAATTTTTCTGATGTCAAAGGCTCTAAATGTCAAGCATCTGTGCAAGCAAAGCAACCCCGTAAGCCATGCAAGGTTGTAGACGGAGGTGCACGATGTTATTAGAGCTCATACATTCTGATATTTGTGAAATGAATGGTGTGTTGACAAAAGGAGGTAAAAGATACTTCATGACTTTAACTGATGATGCAACTAAATATTGCTATGTGTTTCTTCTAAAGACTAAAGATGAGGCGTTTGAATGTTTTAAAACTTATAAAGCTGAGGTAGAGAATCAACTCGAAAAGAAAATCAAACGTGTTAGGTCCGATCGCGGTGGAGAATATTTTCCAATGGGTTTGATCTTTTCTGTGTGAAGAACAGGATAATTCATGAACAGACACCTCCATATATGCCCCCAATCTAATGGGGTTACCGAAAGAAAGAACCGGACACTAACGGACTTGGTGAACGCCATGTTAACAATGTCCGGTATGGCTAAGGCATGGTGGGGGAGGCTGAGCATGTCATGTTCTAAATAGAGTTCCCACTAAAAATAGTGATGTCACTCCGTATGAAGGATGGAAAGGAAGGAAACCATCTCTCCATTACTTGCATACGTGGGGCTGTTTCGCCATGGTTAGTGTACCAATTAATAAGAAACGCAAGCTTGGACCAAAAACAGTCGGTTGCATATTTTTAGGATATGCATACCATAGCATGACTTGTAAGTTTTTAGTGATAAAATCTGACACGCCTGAGATCTCAGTTGATTCACTTCTGGAGTCACGAGATGTTACATTCTTTGAGAATATATTCCCAAAGAAAGTTGCATATGGTTTACCAAACTCGTCAAGTGAATTTATTCCTGAGCCCACACCCATAATTGAGCCAAGTATAACGCCAAGTATATCCTGGAAGGTAGTTGCCTCAGCAAGATGAAATCCATCCATTTGAGTCATTGTGGACACGATAACGTTGGCCTTTGGCTGACCATTAGTCATAGCCTCCACAAGCTCCTCCTCCTCACAAATCCGAACATAGAACCAGTAATCGGTCCAATCCTCCCATTTGTTGCGGTAAGCGGGAACAATCTTGATGAACCCATGGCCTCTTCGAGGGATGAAATTGTACGACACAAACTCGTTCTGAGAGGAAGGTCCCTCATCCTCCTCGGTAACGCTTTCGTAAACAAGACTCTTGTAATGGCGTGCGAACACATTCACATTCAGGACCTTTCCCATCATCTTCGCGGCCATCATGAATATATGTAGTCAGGCGATCCCATTCGGCGTCAGTTGGTGGAGCTGCAAATTGAAACGCTTAGAACTTCACTAAAAAACAGCTCAAGAGGAAACCGAAGCCCTACCTCAAAGAAATCCCAAAACACAATAGCCTCATAGGGCTCCAGGATTGAACGCGTTCCATTCCAAGGGCTCGGCATAAAGCACGCGAAAAGGAGAGAACAAACCACAATCGTGGTATTCGTCCAAATCCTTCTCGGTAACCAAAGATCGACCAATCTCAAAGTTTGGTAGGATCCCGTTGGCTTCATCTGTGGCACGAACTTCAGCCGAATCACCGATACCCCAACCTCAACAGGGGTATCTTCGCCTCCTTCCATGCCATCAATATCTATGAAAATGTCTTCCCCGGACTCGCTCTCCAAATCGACTTGGCCTGCGACAGCGCGAATGGGCACCGCTGCCATAATATTCGGTCTGGTAGCGTTAGAAGCACCCCCTCATAGTCGGAGCACTTTCGGACGAAACACCAGACGACGATGTCATCCCATCCGAACCCGAGCTCGAGGAACCAGATAAACCCGAAGAACTCGACATCTATTAAAAGTGGGAAATTGGAAAGCGAAACCCAAAACCGAAAATAACTAAGGAAAAAAACAAAACAATAGCAAATAAAAATAACAAAAATGAAGAAAAATTACTCACCACGAAGAGCCCGCTATCAAACAGGAAAGCTTTGAAAAGGATGTCGACTCCGAGATTCAGCTCCGAAATCAAACTCCAAAGCTCAGTGGGCCAGTCAAGGATGCAAGTGAAAGCGACCGACGAGAGGGAGGGGGTTTTATACGACCCGGCGTGGTAGATCACGACGGTTCGCATGACCGTTACCCTCGGCTTGCCTCCCGACCAAATAATAATAATAGTTTATTCGGTCCATCTACTGTTCAAAAAACTCTCCTCCTCAACAGGGGAGGGCGTTCTTGTTGCAAACGAGGAGACACGGCTCTGTCCCAGAGACCCCTGAAGTGGCACGGCCTCCGGAACAAACCCGAGGGGCTACTATTGTGGGGAGGGCAGAGGATACCAACCCCCTCTCCGACCCCTCGATCACAACCAGATCCGTTTAACCCTATCTAGTCGGGAGGGGACCGAAGATATCCTCGGGAATCTGAAGATATCTTTGGGGTTCCGAAGAGGTCTTTGGGTCCCGAAAGCACGTTGGCTCGAGGCGAAGGCGTCCGTCCGAGCGGCAGACCGAAAATGTCCTCGGGGCTCGAACATGTCTTCGGGTCCCGCTAGCGTGGCCCAAAGAGGAGCGCCGGATGGGACATCTCGGATCACCCGAAGATCCTCAGGCTACGGAAGATATTTTCGTGCAGATACAATTACGCCAGGCTAGACATACGTATGTCCCGAAAGCAAGCGTTCTTGTGTTTTGCAGCATTACAGGTCTTGTCCACGTGGAGCCCCAGCAGGACTAGGCGGAGCGGTTGAATCCCGAGGCGTGCAAGGACCTAGAAGCCCTCCGTCTCTGGAGATATTCCAAGATGCCGGTTAGGTAGGAGGGCAGAATGGTCATATAAAAAGCTTACGGGCATCTATAAATAGCCCGGCCATGGGCATTGTAAAGGACGGATGAGAATTTAATACAAAGGGCATTTACTGTTCATTTCGGTTCCTGTCTTGCTTTGGTATCTCGTGTGGCTAGTTCGGCAACCAGGGGGTCCACCCGAGGAGGGGGGAGTCCAACAAGGCCACAACGGCACCACAACGGCATCTTGATGGCATTACTGGTGTTGACAGCAGAGTATAATGATCCGCAACAACTTATGTTTTCCTGAAGGTTAATTCTGTTACCTGCAGGGTATTTCTTCCTGTAGCATCTCTTCTGTCTTTCTGTTACATCAAGAAACGCATCTATAAAAAGGAGAGCAGGCCACCCTAGGATGCTCACTACCCTCAGCTTTGCATCAATAATTGAAAAGTGAGCAGAATCATTTTAGCAAAAGCATCGCTTTAACTATTCTTTTGCTAGAAAGGCATAGTGCTCGGATAAGACTAACATGCCTATTCTTATGCTCCTACAAGGAATACCAGATAACCATAGCAATAGCTACTGATATATATATATATATATATACCTTGGAACCATCTATATATCATACTGTGCATCTGAGATTCGGAGACGCAAATTACATTTTCTCTGATTTTGGCCAAGGTATGCACAAATATTTTGGGTTACTTAGTCAATATGTACTCCATTTTTTCCCTGTGATACTCCATATGTGTACTCTTAAATCCTCATCGGTTCTTCTATGCTTTTGAAACTCGATCCACTCCATGCCTCAGATTGATCTTATAGTACTAAAGAGGAGCGTGCTGAGTGCTGACTATAAATCCAATGGGGCTAGGCACTGGGCTAGTCTAATAACAAATTAAATTCATGAGACTCCTAGCGTTTTGTTGTTTAAATTTTATCTTGTTTTCTTCCTTTGTCAATTAGCTAGAGTTCTTGTTCCTTTACGAATTTGCTGAGAGGCAGAGCAGTCGTCGAACGTCAGATTTAAATTTGTTTTTGTCTTATATAACTCAATGACAAACATACCTTCTGTGTCGTCACAAAAGAAGGAAAGGAGTAGTCCAGAATTGAATTAAAGTTAGCTTTGACACCTTGAAATCTCTCTGATGATAAGCTTTTTAGTGTTCGATGACACCAAGGCAAGAGGCAGCAACGTGTTATTATTATTACCTCCATCGACGGCACCATCAGGCCTTACTTTCTCAAGGCAATACAAGACAAATTAAGGCAAATTAAGGCAATTACCCTTCCCTTACGATTTCATTCTGTCAATGATATATATAGACATTTCCATGTAAGATATTGAGTCTTGTTTTTGCTTGTAAATACAATTCTTGAATGTCATTTTTCCTAGTAGCTGATATAGCATATAATTTAATCGAGATTTTAATAACCTTAGTACGTCTAGGTTCCATGATCTAAGTCATTCATAATACTCCATCTGTTCAAAATTCCAAGTTATTTGCTCTGGCTTTTCTAAATAAATACATAGCTTTTGCTATGCTCCTAAATTAAATTATGTGTAAATACAAAGTAAGAACTATGAATTTTGAAAAGTCAGAACGACTTGCAATTTGAAAGGGAGTACTATATTCAATGGTTGCAAAGACCTACTCTATTTTCATCCTCGAATGTAGTGTATACAAGCATTGGAAAAGAGTAAAGTCTGATTCACCTCCTAAATTAGTCGTTGAATTTAAAATACCCCATCTAACTTCAATAGCAGACAACATATAGACCTTAACTTTTAGAATTAGACAAAAAAAAAAACCCTTAATGATTTCAAAGGGGTTTCTTAGATGGTTTTACTGATATGCTAGTGGGGCTCCCTGTCATTTAGCTTCTCTCTTTCTCTTATATGAAAAAGCATAATTTTTGAAGTTGTATAAGTATAAACTTTATATCAAAGTTGTAGAGCTCGATAAGATTTACAACTTTGTAGTTGATGACTTTTTATTCAATAGCTTTTAGAGGCTTGAATGTTCATTTTAAATTAATAAATTCTAAAATTAAAATTCTTGAACATTTTATATGACCTTAGACGTTGACATAATGAATACTGAAGTTGTAGTTCCCAGTAGTGCTTACAACTTTATAGTTGACAATTGTTTTATCTAAGATTAATTTTGAAACTCACACTACTACACAAAATCTTCACGGCCTTTTTTTTTTTTTATTTACCATGGCGGTTTATGTAATCGCCACGAAGCAAATGTCACGGTTAATCGACCGATTAACCGTGGTGATTTTTAATGGTAGCCGCCATGGTTAATAGATTAACGGTGGCTGTTTTTGTAACACGCCCGCCATGGTTAATCTATTAACCGTGGCAGTTTTTGTTACATAACCACCACGATTAAGTTTTCTAGATTAATAAAAAAAAAAAAATTTAAAACATTATAAAATGATAAATACAATAAACCCGAGAATATATGCGTATAAAATGATAAATCGTAGATATTTGCACACAACATAAACATGCCTCACATTTTTTTTTTTATTCATATGACATTTCTACAAACTTGCAACACTTAGTTCACATACACTGATCATGACGGTTGTTGTCCTCCGTCATCCACCGCCATCGATGTCGCCGACGAGGGTCCTCCGCATGCACCGGCGGCACTTTCGGATCTTTTCGCCGTGATACTTCCACACAATGTACTTCAGCTCCTAGATGAAACCATACCGTACCAAGCGCGACGTCACCACATCGTCCTTACGTAAGAACTTATTCTTGCGGTTATTGCACGGGCAGTTCATTTTTAACTCGACCCAGGCTTACTCGATGCTTCTGCAGAACGGAAGAAACTTTTTCTTCACATTATCCAAGAAAGGCTTAATCCATCCTCGACTTGTGCATCCAATCCCTGTCCATGACCTTTACGGAAAAAAAGAGAGAAAAAGCACATAAATCACCTAAATCGTGGAGAGAGAGAGAGAGAGAGGAAAAAGTACCAAAATGAGCACCTAAATCACATAAACCACAGAAAAGCACCTAAATCACCTAAAAGAGAGAGGAAAAGCACCTAAAAGCACCAAAAACTTTGATCTATATCTGCTTTCTCTCTCCTACATTTGGATCTAGATCTAAAAATCATCTAAATCATGCAAAAGAAAGAGGGATTAGGGTAGGAGAGTAAGTATCAACCTTTTTACGGTGCCACCCTTCAACAAATCCAAGGAAAAACATCCATCCCTAAGAAATGGCCAATTTTAGGGTTTTGGAGCTCAAAACCCTAATGTAGGAGGAGCCACAGGGAAGAAGAGGTGGGTGGGTGTATTTATAGTCCAGACTTAACCGTGGTGGTTAAATAACAAAACCACCATGGTTGTGGTTATGTTACAGCAAACACCACTGTTAATTAATCCATTAACCGTGGTGGTTTTTGTAACGTGACCACCAAAAAAAACCGCCACATTAAATGGATTAACCGTGATGGTTTTCTCCCTGGCTGGCTGGCTTGGCTCGCCTCCATTAATTGTGGTGTTAATAAAAAAATAAGTGCCTCAAAAAGAATTTGTGTAGTAGTGTCAAATATTGTTTATTTAAGATTGTTTGGACCTCTGAACAATCTCAAATATTGGGAACTGTTGAACTTTAGTATGGACTATGTCAAGATCTGAGTCCATTTGAAAACTTAAAATATTTGAATTTTAAAATATGGTAACGAAAAATGAAGAAGAATTGAGCCTCTAACATATATACTAAAAGAAACATTTATAAACTACCGTGTCAAGCTCTAAGTATTTACATAAAGTTTGTGTTCATATCAAAAAGTTATGCATTTCATATATAAGAGAAGGGAGAAACCAAGTGATAGGTGGGCTCAAGCGAAATCATCCAAGAAACTACTTTGATATGGTTAAGGATATTTTATCTGGTTTTAAACGTTCTGATGTGTATATTATTTGGTACTGAAGTTAGATGGGACTTTGAAATTAAGTGACTAGTTCAAGGGGTGAATCAAATACTAAACCAGATGTGTTCTGTTATCTCTTATTATGTGTTATAATCTTTAGAATCAGTATCGGGTTATTCTGTTTATTACCCAGGCAATAATGTTGCTTCACCAGTCAACCTCTCAATTTTAAGTGCCCGGTGGCCAGATTTTTGTTGCCTGGCAGGCATCAAGATTGAGCGATTGGCCTCAGGAGTTGTAAATACATGTGTTGGATGTGATAACTTTATAACTATCTACAATGACTTTAGTTATTATGTTTGGAATGTGTGCAAATAGGGAACTACACACAAGTTACTTGGCTATATGTTAAAAGCATCACAAGTTCCACAATGGCTCCTCCTATCCCCATGCATGACTTTTCTTGCAACACAAATTCTCCCAATACATATCACCTTTTCCTGACCCACAATATTGCTCTGGGGGTGGGGGATTAGCATGTGGCCCACATCTCGACTTCTCAGCTATTTTTTTTTTTCTTACACACCTGTGGGACGACCTTTTCATATTAGTATTGGGGCACAAAAATAGTATTGGGTTACCCCAATACATACATATTAAGGATAGACTATTGAAGACCTGTTGGTGATGCTCAATTATAAAATTCAGAATAAATATGTACTATACTCTTTTCATCAATTGATAGTTCCTAAACTAAATATAACATACAGAACTTTTTGCACACTCTAAACTTTAATGTTTAAAGTCGATGTTTAATTTAACTATTTGTTTATCCATTTTTCTTGAGTTTCTACTATTTATACTGAGTATCTACAAAGACATCGGTATATGTACTTTTTATTTCTTACACACACCATATACTTATGTACATAACTGCAACCAACAGTGGTAAAGGAGCCTAGGGGATCAAGTATGCAATGTCGAGCATCAAGAAACTCTGGAATGAGTGGGAAATTCATTGCTTAGTGGTCCTCAGTTTCACATTACAGTTTTTTCTCTTCTTTACTGGCAGTCTTTGGCGGCGTAGCACCAACAAGCTACTTAATTTCACAATTTGGATAGCTTACCTGGGTGCAGACTTGGTAGCAGTTTATGCCGTTGGCTTTCTCTCAAGACAAACATCTGCAGGAAGTGACTCCTTAAGAGGTGTCCACCAACTAGCTTTCTTCTGGGCACCTTTCCTTCTCATACATCTTGGTGGACAAGACACAATCACTGCTTTTGCCATTGAGGACAACAATTTATGGTTGAGACATTTGCTGAATTTGATTGTTCAAGTTACCCTTGCCATATATGTATTTTGGAAGTCCATTGATCAATACAGTTATCAACTTATAGCTTCTGGTATTTTTGTCTCTGTTACTGGAATCATAAAGTATGGGGAAAGGACAATGGCCTCAATGTATGGGAACCTTAGAAACATGGATGGTGCTCTTCAGAAAAACAAAAACACGAATGGCTCCATTATTAATGAAGATGATGGCTCTCATATCACCGAAGATGTGGGAGTGGATCGAAGATTAGAGCAGGCTCATAATAATGGTGGTTATCGTGGAACTGTTTCTCTTGCTTTGCAATCAGCTACTGGTGTCCGTGAACTCTTTGCAGGACACACCTTGCACCAAATGGAAAATGACCAAAGGAGTGTACTAACATCTCGTATCCTCCGTGAGTCCCACATGCCCGAGTTATTGAGTTTGAACTTGGCCTTATGTACGATGATCTCTTCACCAAGGCTCAGGTGATTCGTACAAAAAGTGGCATAGTACTTCGAATCTTGTCTCAGATTTCTATGGTAGTCGCTTTTGTTCTCTTCCTTGTAAGCGACCATCACAGATACAGCAGGGCCGATCTTGCAATCACATACTTGTTATTTTCCGGAGCCTTTTTCCTGGAAGCTTGTGCAGTATTTTTGTTGCTGATGTCGCCATGGACTTGGTCATGGTTGGAGGATCGAAGGTGCTTCAGGCTCGCTCATGTGTGCACAACTCTCCTCAGGTTGACTAAGAGTAAGAGGCGGACACTATGGTCAAATTCCATGGGCCACATAGCTTTCTGAGCTATGTGGGTTGCGAGAAGTTGAGGCTGTCCAAGCTAGTGAAGTGGGTGGTGAGGATGATGGCAAGCCTGGTTGTATCAATGAAGGAAAAAAGCCATTGTTGTGGCTGAGCAAGCTATTAGACACTGAACATGTCAAGGTGGACAAGACGATAATGGAGTCTATGATACAGACAGTGTATAAATCACATGAAGAAGGCCCGATCAGTCTAGTGGATGCCCAACGCTGGCCTAAGATAGGCCGCTTCCTCGAATGTCTGCTGCCCGACTTAGGAGCCAGTCTAGGTTATGGCATTGTGTGCTTTCATATATTCACGGAGGTACACTTACAGGGGTACAATATTTTCATAGATGATGATGTCGGTAACTTGGTAACTACATGCCGCAATCTGTCCAACTACATGCTCTACCTTCTGGTGACACGACCTGAAATGCTGCCTATCAGTGGCACCACCGGACCTACCATAAAATTGTTTCTTGACAAGATCGCTCAAGAAGATTGGCACACACAGAGCCTTATCAGCAAAATGTCGAGAGCCAGAGATCTTCTCCAAGGCTTGGGTTTATCCTCCGAACCTGAGGCATGCAGAGAAACCTTGGAGGAGATGATGAGTGTTTGGACGAGGCTGCTCGTTTACTCCGCCGGTAAGTCGCGAGCAGCAGTGCATGCAGCGGGGCTGAGCAGAGGAGGGGAGCTCATCACCTTCGTTTGGTTGCTAATGGCGCACAACGGGCTTGGCGATGTTGGAGAGCGGTATGCCTTCACTATTCAAGGTATGCAAGCAGGTTTCGACGCTTTTAAGGGTACTGTCTTGCACCCGAAGGTTTGCTAACGTTTGTGATGTTTGGGCAGGGACAGGGAAACGTGAGATCGTGCTGTTCCCGCTGCCGTTGCAGGGCCACATCAGTCCTATGCTTCAGCTCGCCGCGCTGCTCCATGCGCGGGGCTTCGCCGTGACGGTCCTCCACACGCTCTTCAATGCCCCCGACCCCACGCGCTATCCGGCCGAGTTCACCTTCGTCCCCATCCAGGAGTCGTTCTCCGACGAGCTCACCTCCCCCCCGCGCCGACATCGTCACGCAGCTCCTGGCCCTCAACAACGCCTGCGAGGCGCCCTTCCGCGAGACCCTCGCGTCGCTGCTGCGTGTGCGTGGTCGCCAGCACAACGTCGCGTGCGCGGTCGTCGACGGGCAGTGCTACTCGGCGCTGCGCGCGGCGCACCAGATAGGCGTCCCTGCGCTCGCGCTACGGACTGACAGCGCGGCCACGCTCCGCTGCATGCTCGCGTACCCTTGGCTGTGCTACACCGGTTTCGTTCCCGTCGAAGGTAAGTAAATCAAGACCAAACTCGCACTGGATCGTCATGTCACTACTGATTAGCATGTTGCGGTTGCAGAGGAGAGGCTGGACGAGCTGGTGCCGAACCTGGAGCCGCTCCGAGTGCGAGACCTGATCCGCGTCGACGGCAGCGACACGGACGCGCTGTGCAGCTTCATCAACCACGTCGCCCACGCTATCTGGGACCCGGCGTCCGGCGTCGTCATCAACACGTTCGAGATGATCGAGGCGTCGGAGCTGGTCAAGATCCAGCGCGAGCTGTCCCTTCGGGCGTTCGCAGTCGGGCCTCTGCACTTGCTGTCCGGCGCACTGGCGGAGCAGAGCCTGCACGCGCCGGACCGCGGCTGCCTGGCTTGGCTGGACGCGCAGCCGCCGCGCTCCGTGCTGTACGTGAGCCTCGGCGGCGTGGCCTGCGTCGAACGCGGCGTGTTCGAGGAGATGGCATGGGGGCTGGCTGGCAGTGGTGTGCGCTTCCTGTGGGTTGTCCGGCCGGGCTTGGTCACCGGCGCCGGCGAGGAGGAGGTTCCAGCACTGCCGGATGGGTTCAGCGAGGAGATCAGGAGCAGAGGGAAGATTGTCTCATGGGCGCCACAGAGAGAGGTGCTCGCGCACGCTGCCGTTGGTGCGTTCTGGACGCATTGTGGATGGAACTCGGTACTGGAGAGCGTGTATGAAGGCGTGCCCATGCTTGTGCAGCCGTGCTTCGAGGACCAGATGGTGAACGCGAGATATGTCACACATCAGTGGGGCTTTGGGCTGGAGGTTGGGGAAGAGATTGAGAGGTGGAGGGTCGCCGGGGCGGTGGCCAGAGTGATGTTTGGGGATGATGCAGCTGAGATGAGGGCGAGGGCTCGCCGTCTACAGGAAAAGGCATCTGCTGCTACTAGTTTGTCCATAGACAATCTAGTCCGTTACATATTGTCCCTGTGAACTGCAAAGATTTGTCAAGCCAAATTGTCAAATACTATTGTGTTGCAAACTTGCAATTTGTCAGGAATAATCTGAATCTAACATTTATGGAGTGCCTAATATCAACTCTGCATTTGACAAAAATAGGATTTGCTATATTTCAGGTGCCTGAAATATAGTAATTTTAAAGGCAATAGTCATACTGCAATATTAAATACTATGATGGAATAGACGTTAGCCTACACCATTGAACTAAGATCTAGAAATGGCCAATCTATACCTACTAATAAAGAGAGAAAATTTCAGTCCCACCTCTTTTTTTCACCGGGCTTTTCACCGGACTTTCAGTCCCACCTCTTATTTCACCGGGCTTTTCACCGGGCTTTTCACCTCCTTTTTCTACCGGGCCTAGGACTCCGGTCTACGTTCTGTTTTTTTCCCGTCTGCCCTCCCGCATCTGTACGTCTCCGGCATGGCCACGTAGTCATAAATAAACGAGTACACGTATCCGTCCGAGTCTCATATGGAGCATGCATGGCAACCAAATAGCTGGAACACACACATATATATAGATATATACAACATATACATCTTCCCGATCCTCGCACGCATGCACAGATACATCTGGTCGGTGAGAGCTACGCTGGGCACTACGCCCCGAGCTCGCCGCCCATCGCCGCCATCGGCCTCAAGGGGATCATGGTGGGGGGAACGCTATCCCGGCTACGCCCCGGAGCTCGCCGCCGCCATCGTCGCCATCGGCCTCAAGGGGATCATGGTGGGGAACGCTATCCTGGAGTTCGCGGGCGGAGCGAGCACGTTATACGAGTACCTGTGGCAGCACGCCTAGCTTCCTGTCGGACTCGGCGCTACAAGAATACCGACGACAACTCGATCGCCACACTACTCGGGGACCAAGGACGTAGCCTACGACCAGCTCGGCAACATTGACGTCTACAACATCTATTCGCCACCTGCCCATGACAAGAAAGTCAAGCCCACAGGTTCCAACTGCATCTAAACAAAATATATATATTCCTTGCTACGCAATCATCTAAACCTGGTTATACCAACTGTGTAATGAGCTATACAGTTCTATTGGATTTAGTTGGGCTCGTCCTTCATTTGATCAGCACATAAATAGTTTGACAATTAAATTATATTTATATCTAAATATTTATGTGTTTCACGATGAGAAAAAAACTATCAAGAATGTATTTTGATTCAGCCAGGCTTAACAAAACACTATAGTAATATTGCAAACACTAACTTATATTATAGGTGTTACTGTTATGGTTATTACAATATAAGTATTATAGCTTTAAAATTTTAGAGAAAGGGTGAAACACATAGATATGTATCATTCGCGTTATTGACTTCCATAAATATTTGATTTTTTTTCCCGTTGCAACGCACGGGCATATTTTCTAGTAATTATAATCTCTGAAGAGGATGTATTAATATTGGCCAAGCACGGTGGAACTTGTTCGGCTGCGTCTGTTTGCTTTGGCTGCAGAAAAGTGCTACGATTTACTGTAGCGAATGCTATCAACAACAATAGATAAGCCGCAGATAAGCACAACCAAGCAAGCTAATTTAAGTTTAGCAATCGCTCTTCAATCACATCAATCGTTTGTTCATTTTCTACTGAGTATGCACAAAATGGACATCAGCAAAACTGTCCAAGCATTACAGAACATCCCTCAAACAAATAGATTCGGTTAACAACAAAGACCGGTTAGTTTGATGACACGGTAATTTAATCTCTTAGAGGATGGTGTTTTTTTTTTTTGTGTGGAAAATGATATGATTTTTCTTCTCTTGATAGGCGACTCCTATTTCTTGAAAGCAACCAAAACTGATGTTTTTATGTTCATTCTGTTGGTATTATATAAGCTGTGACAGCTGAGCAATCACAAATAATTTATGACAATTTTTTTTACTTTTTTTAAAAAAATGAGATATGATTTTTGACAATAATTGTTGTATCAACATATTGTTATGATAATGCCTCATAAAATGTTAATCTTGATGAATATGCTCATATCATTTTTGTCTCGGAATAAACCAAACATTCTGAGAGCTACGGGTGGACAAATTCGCGAATGTTCAATGCATTTTCTTTTTGTGAAAAGTATCATCTTTTATCAAAATTATCTCCAATAAAATCAAAATTATTTCCAATAAATATATAGAGCGATTAGAAACTAACTTCTATCACAACTTGTAATATACCCCCTCCATACCCAAAAACCTTGACGTTTAGAACAAGGTTTGAGTCAAATATTGGGAATATAGATCATCAATAACTTTTACGTTTATGAGTTTGCATATGTGAAACCTATATGAATAAATTTTTCTTAAAAATACTTTCATATAAAAGTATACATATATCACTTTTTTTGATAAATACTTTTAAAAGGTTAAAGTTTTGTTTTGGAGACAGGTAGTGTCGCTGTCCTAAACGTCAAGCTTTTTGAGGACAAGGGACTATAAAAAGAGTAATGTGTTAGAGTACAAGAAAATGAGAGCAACCAAACATTAAAATATAGACTTCTATTGTATTGGTTTAAAATGTGTATACATAAATCTCCGATACATCAATTTGGAGTCGTGGACAGTCCCGCTTGTAACAAATGTTAACTGTCCGCACTCTTCGCCCTTCAAATTCATCCTCTATCTGTCCTAGTCATCACTTTCGCATTCATTCATCTTACTCGCTCCGTCCGCAAAATAACTTGCCTTCTATGTTTCAAAGACGAAAAATTAAGGCGAAGGTAAAATGACAAAACTACCCTTGTGAATATCTCGAATCCGGCCACATACAGAGAACAAAGGGCTCGCCCTATCCACGCGCCCCCCGCCGACAGCTCCGGCTTTAGCGGACTCCGCCGCCGCCGCCGACGCGCCCCCGACAGTCGCCAATACCAAAGAAGCGGCACACCGCCGCCGCGCCGCGCCTCGCCAACCGCCCGCCCGAGCCGAGTGGTAGCCCTTGCGATCGGGCCGGCGCGGCACGCCGCCGCAGCGGCCGCCCGTCGCGGAAGCCGGAGGCTTGCACAGCGCCGTGATTGGCTTCTCGACCTCCTGATTCGGCGTCGCCGGGCTCTCCATGGCATGACCTAGGCATCGAGGCTCCCAACCTCCCAATGCGCCATGGCGTCAAACGAGCCCGTGGCCAGCAGATGAGCGCACAAATTGCCGTGGTGCTTCATGACGTACGCCGCGCCGGTATGGGGAGGAGGAAGGCTGGAGTGGAAGGGGACAGGCAAGACGCAAGAGGAACAGGTGCGGCACTGAAGTAATTTGCAAAGTCCGGAGCAGAAGAGATGAGACGAGGCTGGGCGTCCGTTTTCCTTTTTTTTTATATATAACCGCAAAGGGATGAGTGGATAGGAAACGCCGCGATTTTTGTACTCTCTGTTGACAGAGGTTACAGCTCTTGGCTTCATCTGCATGGTGACCTTTTATTTGTGGATTTTTTTTGAACTTCAAAGGTGAAGTTATTAGTGGACGGAGGGAGTACTCTATATAAAAAAGGGACCCAAGTGTTTTTTTCCCCTCCCTCCCGTTCTCTCTTTTTCGGGCAGGCCGAGTAGGTACTGCTCTCACTCTCCAGTACAATACTACTTCTCTCGAACGTGAGCAACCATGGCCGGCGAGGTAAGCTAAGGCATACCCCTCCGCGCCGCTTGAATGGAGGCCGAGGGGTGCCTCCTGGCCTGCACCAACGTCGTCGTGCTTCTCGCCGCCACCTCGCACGTCAAAGTCATGGCGACATTTGGAGCACGGTGACGTGACCTTGAAGGTTGGAGCTTGTGGCGGCGGAGGTCGGCCCGCAGCCGACTTCCCCTCCCGTGACACCCTCCTTGTCGCGG
Source organism: Hyparrhenia diplandra (assembly GCA_015847255.1). Lineage (NCBI taxonomy): Eukaryota > Viridiplantae > Streptophyta > Magnoliopsida > Poales > Poaceae > Hyparrhenia > Hyparrhenia diplandra. The sequence continues at coordinate 192,512 of JADLZK010013163.1, read as the reverse complement.
CAAGCCGGGCGAGGTCGCCCCTCCCGGTGAGGTCGCCCGAGTCCCGAGCGGCATGTCGCCGAGGCAAAGATCCGCACCGTGAGCCGACTTGGCGGAGCTAGAGTAAATCCAAGAGGGGTGCAACTTGTCTTGTGTGGGTGCAAGAATCTTTAAATTATGGGCACAAGCATAGTAAAATTTTACCATTTTTTATAGTTTTTTAAAAATTTCTGTGGGTGCGGCCGCACCCACTGTGCAACACGTAGCTCCGTCCCCGCGATGCTGGGGTCCGCGTCCGCGGGCTGTCGCCTCCCGTCGGCTGGAGCTCGCGTCACCACTGCGAGTAGGAGCGCCTGGCCGGCGAGCTGCCCGGCCTCACCCGCCCCTTCCCCAGTCCCTCTTGGCCGGTGCGGTGGAGAAGTGCTCATCTTCTCGACGTCCATGGTGGGTGCTAGGGTGGCCGACATCAAGGCCATGGCATGGGCGATGCTGCCCAACTTCTACTGTGCCGACCGTCGTGCCGCGTCTTCAAGGAGTACATCGGCACGGGGCATGGTGTTGGTGCGCTTCCCCGGCGTCCTTGTCGGCGAGCAGAAGGCGGACGCGCTGCAGCTAGTCGTGCTTGCCAGCTCGGTGAGGAGCGCGTCCGTTAGGGATCGAGCGTGGCAGCGGCCGAAGCCTAGGCCGCCGCGGGACGAGCGGGGCCTTGGCGTCCGGTTCGTGGAGGAGCGCCAGTCGGGATGATTTTGTACGCCGCCGGCTGTAGGCCCACCACCGCTGCGTACGCGCTGCGTGGTGGTTGGGCGGCGCGACTAGCGGGCCCCCCTCTCTCTCTCCCACTTTCCACTCTCTCTTTCTCTCCTTCCGCCAAGCGCTGCTGTGGTGGACCCCTGCCACGCGGGCGGTTACCGGACGCCCGCTACCACCACCAGGCATGCCGGATGGGAACGCATTTCGGACACTTTACCGGACCCCGCTGTGGGTTTAGCTTTACTCATTTTTTAACTCTATGTGCATTTCCCGGACACAGCGTAGACAGTCTAAGGTCGCGCAATTCGTATGAATTATGAACCAAAAATAAATTAACCTTGACATAACATGACGAACAAATTTTAAGCATACATTTCACAGACAAACCACAAGGATTACATATATGCATATATTTGCTTGAAAACAGAGGACGAGTCCATAGCATATATATATACGCTTTAGCAAGGATCAACTAATCAGTGCAAGACAAGAAACGAGACCAGCGGAATCAACGTAGTCTTCGACAAGGTTGGAATCAGCAGGTCCAATTTGAGAAATGTTTTTCGATGGTAGCACCATTCTGGAACAGAGATCATATACCCTACGACATGATGAGGCCCTTGAGGACGCAGGTGATCTGCTTCTCAAGCTCGGTCTCAGGTTCGTCGTCATGGCCATCGCTGTCAGACCAGTCTCCCAGCGTCAAATAAGGCCTGCGACGATCGAACAGAAAGCACAAATAAGGAATCCAGGATCCAGCACAGTTCAAACACAATGGGAGAGAAACAAAAAAAAATCATCCAAATCGATGCTATGGCCTGACTTTGCAACATCGTCGAGGTTTTCAGGTGGGATGTCGGGGAGTAGTCCCTGCAGCATTCGCATCATCTGCTCCCCGAAACACTCCATCTGGAACGCCGAGATCGACATGAACTTGATCCGCCCGAACCTGACGCTTCCCGGCCTGCCGACGTCCATGACCATGCGCTCAGCGTACTGGTTGCGCCAGCACAAGTGGCGCAGCCTAGGCGCACGCAGCGTGAAGGATTTGAAGTCAGTGGTGCCTCCAGCCGCGGTGGCGATGTCGAACTCTATCAGCTCCGGTGCGTCGATGGTGACGACTCCGTACGCCGCCTTGGCGTCGCGGCCGACGTCCACTGAGTCCATGTAGAGGAACCTGAGCCGCGGCAGGCGGATGTCGACACGGGGCCACCACCTTGATGCTGTTAAGGTCCAGGGAGACCAGCGACGGGAGGCGCGCCGGCCACTCAGTGAGCACCGCGTTGTCGAGGCGGAGCTTCCGCAGGACGGCGGCGCCTGGCCCGGCGATGGCGGATGCGAGGTGCCTCCTCGTGACGACCACCAGCTCGCGCCGCGGCGGGCAGGTCGAGCGTCCACGCGGTCTTGACGGCGTCGCTGAGGAAGGGTGCCTGGAAACGGATCACGCGTGCGTCAGTGAGCGCGATGATGCGGGCCGCGTGGCGCATCATGCGGCGGTCGTCGATGTCGGAGAAGAGCCTGAGGGTGTCCACCTTGAACGAGGACGGCTCCTGCGCTCGGCGGCCGAGGACGACGCGGACGGCCAGGATGGAGTCCTCGTCCAGGAGGCCGCGCACGGAGTGCGCCTCGTCGAAGATAATGTCCCTGAAGGAGAGGAACGCGTCGAGGTTGATCTCGACGACGGGCGTGTGGAGGTGGATGTAGCGCCATGGCCGGGACAGTGCTGTCAGCTGCAGGGTCTCATCGAACGAGAGGAGCGAGGCGATCTGCGCGCGGAGCTCCAGCGGCAGCGCGGTGATGCGGTCGCCGCCGCTGGAACTGGAGCCAGGAGAGCCAGCGGCAGTTCTCGCCTCCTTGCGCTCGCTCCCGCTGTGCCGATCCATCTTCTCACTCGTCGCTGCCTCTCTTCTCCCTTTCGTCTCCGATCGATGGAGATCAAGGTCTCAGGTCGGAATGAGGGTGGTTCCAGACTTTGGAATGTCTAGGCCGCACTTTTGGAACGAAAGAGCAGCCCCTTGCAACCGTGCCAGCCGATTCCAACCCCACGACGCTTAGGGACGGGAATTTCAGCCCATTTCCTGCGTGGGCTGTGGGCTAGTAACTTTCTGGTCCAAACATCTGCCTAGCTATTTAGTTTTAGATAAAGTTATTTTTATCTCCAAGAACCATCAAAAAGTATCTAAATTTTCTCGTTGAACTCTGAAATCAGATAATTTATCTCTTTAACTATTTTTATAAAACTGTTCAAATTAACTTCATGTCTAATCTTGGTTAAAAGTGTTCCCGTGGTGTTTTCACTGCTTTTTAGTTAAAAAATCGATAAACAATGATAAGATTTTAAACCATGATATTAAGCGGCTTCTAGAAATTCTAATAAAGACCTGGATATAGATTATGACATGAGAAACCAAATAAATATTTAAATGTCATGAAAATATCTCTAGAAACTTTTAAAAACTAGATTATGACATGAGAAATTGCTTGAGTGACCAAAGAGATCAAATTAGTCAAATTTTCTTTGTGATTCATTTATGTGATTTGTCCCACAAATTGCTTGAGTGATCAAAGGGGTCAAATCACCCAGTTCTAAATAGACAGATCCGACCACCATTCCAAAGAGTATTGTCAATTTCTTTTAACTTTGATCAATTATATATAAAAGAATATTATTATTTATAATACGTAATTAGTATCATTAAATAAATTGTTGAATATATTTTTATAATAAACTTATTTAGAGATATAAATATTATACGCATATTTCAAACATAGTCAATGTTGACAAAATTGATTTGCACATATCCTACGACGACTTCCATTACGAGACAAAGGGAGTAGGTACGAATGGTTTGAAGATAAAAGAGTCTCTCTCGAGGCATCATTGTTTCTTCTACTGAGTGGTGTTACCATGTCCCTTTCTCCTCACTCGCGCACATTGTTTGGTGTCATCAACTTTTTGTGTTAGGAGCAGACTCTACTTCTCCATGTGAAATCCAATCTTAATCTTGTTTGGATTTCGTTGTTCGTCGCAATCCTACTCAATACATGAAGTGGATAGTGGTCTGACGAGGCCACAAGCAAGAAGTGGATAGTGCTTCTTGCAGTAGCCGACGAGTCTTTTTATCGGGTGCATAACATACTCACATTGGCCACATTTTGGGATGCATCGAGGCACACATATCCCGACAGATTCCATCACTATCTGTTGACCACGCGCTGCTGCACGCTACCGGCCACCAGCGCCGATGGCCGGACAAGAGCATCACCGCCGCCGGAGAATCGTGCTGTTCCCGCTGCCGTTCCAGGGCCACATCAGTCCGATGCTCCAGCTCGCCGCGCTGCTCCACGCGCGGGGCCTCGCCGTGACGGTCCTCCACACCGGTTTCAACGCCCCGGACCCCACGCGCCACCCGGCCGAGCTCACCTTCGTCCCCATCCACGAGTCGTTCCCCGACGAGGTCACCTCCCCGGCGCCGACATCACCACGCAGCTCCTGGCCCTCAACGCCGCCTGCGAGGCGCCCTTCCGCGACGCCCTCGCGTCGCTGCTGCAGGACCAGCACGACGTCGCGTGCGCGGTCGTCGACGGGCAGTGCTACTCGGCCCTGCGCGCGGCGCACCGGCTCGGCGTCCCCTCGCTCGCGCTGCGCACCGACAGCGCCGCCACGTTCCGCACCATACTCTCGTACCCACGGCTGCGCGACGCCGGTTTCGTACCCGTCAAAGGCAAGTAAAGCAAGATCACCAAGCTCGCACTGGATCGGATCGATCTTGGAACGCACATGTCACTGACTGATTAGCTAGCTGCAGAGGATAGGCTGGACGAGCTGGTGCCGGACCTCGAGCCGCTCCGAGTGCGAGACCTGATCCGTATCGACGGCAGCGACACGGACGCGCTGTGCAGCTTCATCAGCCACGTCGCCGACGCCATCCGGGACTCGGCGTCCGGCGTCGTCATCAACACGTTTGAGGGCATCGAGGCGTCGGAGCTGGCCAAGATCCAGCGCGAGCTGTCCCTTCCGGCGTTCGCGGTCGGGCCTCTGCACCTGCTGTCCGGCGCACCGGCGGAGCAGAGCCTGCACGCGCCGGACCGCGGCTGCCTGGCTTGGCTAGACGCGCACCTGCCGCGCTCCGTGCTGTACGTAAGCCTGGGCAGCGTGGCCTGCGTCGACCGCGGCGTGTTCGAGGAGATGGCGTGGGGGCTGGCTGGCAGCGGCGTGCCGTTCCTTTGGGTATGTGACCCATGAGTGGGGTGCTGGAATAGAAGTTGGGGAAGTGATTGAGAGGGGGAGGGTCGCCGAGGCGGTGACCAAACTGATGGTTGGTGAAGATGCAACTCAGATGAAGGGGAGGGCTCAGCGTCTGCAGAAGCAGGCATCTGCTGCTTCTAGTTCGTCCATGGACAGTCTAGTCAATTACATATCGTCCATGTGAGTTGCAAAGATTTGTCATGCCAAATTGTCAAATACAAATGTCTTGCAAACATGCAATTTTTTAGGAATTAACCTGAATATAACATTTATACCAAGTACCTAATCTTGACACTGCAATTGATATCTACTACACCTATATAGAGAACCCCGACTAGGGAGTTCTCTCGAACATCAGCCTATGCCACTTCAAAGAACCCCATCATGTCCTCCTCTTTGCGCCACATCAGCGATTTTCAGTTAGGTTAGTCTCAATGGCTAGTTTCACTACACGGATTCCAAAAAGACCACATCAGCTAGAGTGTGATGAAATTGTGACCTTCACAGTGCAACGTTTCATTTCACTAATTCCAAAGCTAAGTGGAACATTTAATTGCTACAAAATTGTGGGATCATATGCACCACATGCACGGCGGGTGAAGTCAAAAGAACAGGATCAGGTTGGAGCATGGGATCTGTGGATGAAACGAAACCCCCCCTCAATGCAGGTGTCATCCGATTACCAAGGACTTGGTAACTGCGCTAGCTCGTTTCATGGCCATGACACGATCTCCCTCTCTCTCCTCCTAGTGTCATGCAAAAATTCTATTTCTAATTAATGTGCATAACACCCCATGAAACCCTCGTTGAGACAACAAATCCCACTTGTCGAACGAATTGCCTCGCCGTCTCCTGGCGTTTCATGCCGTCTTCCATCTTCGCGTTTAATGCAACAGATAAAACCACTGGCCTCCTTACAGCCACACATGTTCCCTCCTCCGCTATTGCGGCAGCCACCTCCTGCGTATCGAAGAGGACCACATGCAGATGCATCTAAAAATGAAACACATCATTAGTTTAATCACGTAATTATTTCTCATGCACCAAGCCTCCCATCGACACCTCCACCTCCGGACGCTCCTCCATGCATGAAAACTGCATTTTTGTACCGTTCGGTTTACCGCGTAAATCGCGGTAACCGTTTTTTACCGCCCGTCCGGTTACCGCACGGCCGGTAAAAAGAAGTCAAATTCAAAATGTAAAATTTGAAAAAAAAATGTTGAAAATATTCTATAAAATAGTTCATGATTTATAGAAGCCAATGGTATAAAAATTTGTCAAATTGGAGTTGGTTTGGTATAAAAAATTTCAAATCTAAGTTTGAAAAAAAGAAAAAGAAAAATACACAGCCGCCCATTAAATCATGAAGGTCGAAAAACATACTAAACACACTCAAATTTAAGTAATTTTGACATCATTGGATTCTACAAATCATGAAGTATTTTTAGGAATTTTTTAGCATTTTATAAAAAAAATTACATTTTGAATTTTGAAAAACCGCTCAAACTGCTCAAACCGCTCGTAAACCGCTCAAACCGGCGGTATAAATTCCAAACCGCCCGGTTTATCGAATTCTTACCGATGGTCGGCGACGTTTGAATTCAAACGAATTCAAATTCCAAACCGTCCCGAATCGGCCGGTTTACCGGTAATCGGACCGGTAAACCGAAACCGAGACCGGCGGTAACCGCGTTCGGCCGGTAGGTAGAAAAACGCAACATGAAAAGACCCAAAGAAAAAAAAGAACTCACATAGTTATAGCTGGAGCGTCTCCCTCCGATCCGCATTCACTGCTCATGTATTTATTCGCTTTCGATTTCACAACCGGTACTCCCTCCGGTTTGGTATTAGAAGTCGTTTTGGACAAGATTTGGGTCAAAATCGGGAATATAAATCATCAATAACTTTTAAGTTGTTGAGTTTGTAAATGTAAAAATTATATGAGTAGATTTGTCTTAAAAAATACTTTAATAAAAGTATACATATATCACATCTCTATAAATATTTCTATAATAATAAGAGGTCAAAGTTGTGTTTTTTGGAAACCGTGTCGCTGTCCTAAACGACTTCTAATACCATCCCGGAGGGAGTATGTGAAATGAACGATCATTTTTGTCCATTGGTCTCCTACCTATTCCACTACCCAACTCACAAGTTGCAGTCCCATTTTAAAACGGCGGCCAGAGCCATCTTTGGAGGTGCAATGGTGCGAGTCTACAGTGAAGATGGTGGCAGCGAGTTGAGCGGTTCCTCCTCCAGTCCGCTCACCTACTTCACAAAGGGAAAAGAAGGGGATTCAGTCACGAGATGAATGAGGGAGAAGCCGCATGCTGCCGTGGGCGACAAGAGGCATGGTTCAATCGCTTTCTTTCATTTTTTTTTTTTTCCATTTGTATTTAGATATGTAAATGTAGAGTTTTCGAGGTCTTACTATTGGGAAGCGGACATACAAACATGCAAAATCAAGATAAACAATGGAAAATTAAGTTAGATGTACACCCTTTTGTATTTTTTTCTGATATGAATACTGTGTCACCAAATTCTGCAAGGCATGTCCTCCGTCATTTGCTACTTGCTATATAGTTAGATCGTGTCGTTCTATGATTCTTATTTTGTATAGTTTTTGTAAAATTAATATATATTCAAATCCATCTGTATTTACTCTTGATACCCGGTGCAACGCTGGGAATCCTTCTAGTTAAAGAAATATACTCAAACACAGGCGACTTTGGCAAGCGGCAATGACAATGGGTGTTCATCGGCAACCTTATAAGGGGGTTTGGGGAGGGGCCACAACATGCGATGGTGGTGTAGTGGTGGAGCAGGAATTTGCAGCTGGTTATGCCAAATGTACAAAATTTGTGGTTGCACAAGGTGCACCACTTGGCTGTCACCACCGTCGTCTGGCCTCCGGTGGTACAAAATTTGAAGTTTGTTATTCATTCTAGAGACCTACAAAATATCAAAAATTTTAGAGCTCTCTTGGTACCTCTTCCTTGCTTCTTATGTTGGATTTTTGAAAAAAAGTTTGAAAAATATTAAAAGTAATTGTTCATACGCCAAAATCACCTAAAATCATCTAGAAAGCCGTCCAAGGTTGAAAACTGAACTTTTTTCAAGAGTAGGAGGGCCAATTTCCAGTTTTGGAGTTGGAGGTTGAAATCCAGACTTTGACAAGAGTTGGAGGGCCAAAGTTGGACTTTGCCGTAAAAATTATCTGTAAGAGAAAGATAAGCCTAAAACTAAAATTCAATCCATCTTAAATAATTGATTCAACTTGTCAGTACAATACAGTTGTGTAGCTCGCGTAGCTCTGCCATTAGCTGCAGCCACCCATTAATAGCCCTTCCCCTTATTCATTTCACCCCAATCGAACGCCACCGGATGCGAAAGCGACGATACATCGAGTTGGAAAAAAAAAAACGAAGACCACAAAGCTGGCCGGGAGATGACGAAAATGATCCGGTCACCTTGCTCTCGTCCAGCCAATAGATCCAACCATGACGGCCGGTTCGTCTTGTATAAGTTGAAGCTGGTGAAAAATCGAACTCAATTGGGCCCGCACGCGTGGGCAGTTTTTTGTGTGTCATAGGACATAGACAGACAATGACATATATATTTGCCGGGCATCCAAACGTCTTACTATTACTAAATGGAGGCTCCAATGGAGACGCCACATTAATTCTCAGCAGATCTTATAGAAAAAAAGATAAATCCTTAAAAATTCTCACAAAAATTAGAAAGATCCAACCATCCATTTGATGGTTTCTAATCACCACTACTAATAATATCCGTTGGATCTATATTATGTCCTTTTAAAAATTACCCACCATGCCATTACGGAAATACCCAAAAATAACCCCTAAACTTATATCTTAATTACCCACTTTTGCCATTATAAAACATAATGCTATTTAATTAATGAAGTTAAAAACTCACCACGCAAACCTGGCCTAATAATAGATCTAATCGAGAAGAAAAACACTGATACATTGGTCAAGAAGCCCCTACTGATAATCACTGTGCTTCAACCAGGAAAAAGAGTAGATTAACCATTCCATTGTCCTGCTATGGGGACCAGAAAAAGAGTAGATTGACCATTCCATCGGTCCAATTCTTTGCAGCCCCAGGTTGTGTGGGATTTTTTTGTGTGAAGTAACTAGTAGTTGTTCTTCAATTGGTTGTCTGATCTCCTATTTAAGCTTGAGCATGCATGTTTAGTACATCAGCATGAGCAGCACCCAGCATGCATGAATGCCGGATTTAGCGTGCATGTTTTGACACTGGTGTGAGGTGCCCATGATAGATGGAAAACAAGCGTCCTTTTTGCACATATAAATGTAATACAGATAAGGATTTTGGACAGATGAAATGCAGGAGGGGCGCGCTTGGATGTTGCCATGCCGGTTGTGCATTTCAACAAGCAGAAAAAAGGGGTTACATGTGTAAAAGATATACGATGCTGCGTATGAAGCTCACCACTGGCCTTAGAAGATCAATGAAAAATTCGGCCTCTCCAACTCACGATCATCCAGGTACTAATATTAACACAACATGTAGCTATATAATGTGATTATGTCTGTGCTCAATGTGTTTGCTTTGTGATCTTTCTTTTTAGCTTCGTGGTGCCGGGGATTTCGTAACCTTGGCTACCGTATTCCTTTGGTGTTGTAAACTCAAAAAAATTTCTTTCCTGCTTAGTGAAATATGTGCCTCGGCGTCATCTAAAAAAGATTATGTCTGTGCTCTGAGCATAAAGTGTCTGGCAAGATCAGTTACATCTATTTAAGACAAATTCATCACTAATAACACTTAGTTACATATGCACTCATGCATTATATGCAGCTAATGGTCTAAGGCAAATATTCACCATATGAGCATGCATGATACACAAAACAGATCAACATCATTGTTAATTAGCACTATATTTCTTCAATAATAAAACGGTAGGTTAGGAAATATGGTAGCTAACCAAGTGTTCATATTATAACAAAGTAGTAGAATAACTTTCTCAAGCAAAGATAACTTACACACTCGGTTGCTCTCTTCTAAAATCTAAAGCTAATTCTTTGAACTTGTATAGTTGGATGCAATTTCTACAACAAAACTTAGTCAATCTCTAAATCTGCCATTGCGTGTTGATCTTTAAATTGTCAAAATAGTAATAAACATTAGACATAGTGATTTTGTTGTGACTTTTGTTAGCAGAAATATATAAAATGTATCCTCTTTTATCATTATATAATGTATTCTGGTCTCTGTTACATTAGAACATGCATATATAAAAACATATTTGTTGGTGTATATGTTAAAGTATTTGCATAGACTCTATGTTAATGTTCCATATATGTTTATTCATATGTTCTCAAAGATACAGTGTTGGCCATACACAATGCAAATAAAAGTAGAGAAAAATATCCATCTTTATGAATAAATAAATTGTTGGTCCCTCCATAAAAACCCATGTTTATTAAATAATAATATGAGGCATGTTGCGGCCCAACTGAGAAATGGTGCAAAAGAAGGAAGCAAAGTTTACAACAAGCACAAGAGTTATAACTCAATTCTAGGATTCATGAACATATTGCCCACAATAGGCACCATAGTTTAGAATTAATTTTCAACTAAGTGTGGTCCAAGATATACCCCAAGGTGGCATGTAAAGGAAAATAATATGGATATGCATGAAGAACATATAAGTCGGTCATTGATAAGTTCATTACTACTGGATAGAGACCATAGAGTAAATATTCTGCCCATTGTTGTACAAATGATGAACAAAGAGCAAACATACCATTTAATATAAGGTATAAAAGTCAAGGGTACAAAAAATATCTAATGCATCTATATATATCCTAATTAACATTATCTCCTGATTAAGATTGTGTAGCCCGTGCGACAACATGGGTTGATGGACTAGTTTTGGCTAACGTGTTGTAAAAAAAAAAGTTTTGGCTAGCTCTAACGTAAGTCAACGGCCAATCATAGGGTATCTCCCGGTAGTGACGTGGGAAAGAAAATTTCTCTATGCTACTCTGCAGCGCCAATAATATAGCCAACTTGCTAGCTGTAGGATTGTTTGCAGCATTCTCATGGCAGTTAGCTCTTCAATTAATATTATCAATACATGACCCACATGTCTCTTCCACATAGTTTTTTTAATTGTTATACCTAAACCGGATGTAACCTTACAGCTCGCTTCTCCTCTCTCATCTCTTCTCTCCGTTGTGTCAGCATTTAGCCATCATCTCACTTGCTCTAGTGCAAGAAATGCATCTACCTATCAAATGAAAGCATGATACACGCTAGGATGCTGTGGCCAGTACCCTCTCAGCTTGGCAGCAATTGAAAAGTTGAGCAGGGGCTTTTTGGTAAAATCATCTCTTTAATTATTAACCTTTGTTGCGTGCTCTCCCTGCAAGAAATGCATAAAGCCCTCGGGTAAACACTACTACACATGCCAGTCTTATGCTCCTACGAGGAAAAGCAAGAGCTACAAAACACATATATCCCTAGGAAAGCATCATACCATTTGTCTAATTTTGGCCCAGGTACGCACAAATATTATGTACTCTATGTAGATTGTTTTACACTCTGTGCTTTTCGTATATAAGCTTAAATCCTTCTCAGTTCTATACGGAGCTTTGAAACTCCACCCTTTATTCTAGTATACGTGATAAAGAGGAGCGTGCTAACTGTAAATCCGACGATGGGGCTGTGCGCCAGAAGTCGTTTGTTGTAAGAGATCTACAACAGTTCCCTAAACATGCTTCTAATATTTGTTTCTTTAGAAAAAGACTTTCCCTAAACATGCTTCTAATATTTGTTTTTTTAGAAAAAAGAGGGTAAACTCTCTCCAATAGCTCCTAATCTTAACTCCTGAAATTTAGACGCTTCTGAAAAATCGACTCCACCCGCGTAACTTTAGGGCGCAATTCCGCCTTCGCGTATCTTTCCCTCCGGGCGCGGTTTCGGTTTCCCCCTCTTGGCGCCCTGATTTGTCGAGGCTTCGTTCCTTGGCCCCTTCTTTTGCCGCGCAAAGTCCATCGCCGGAAGGGCTAGATCGAGCAGGCATCGATATATTCCATCGCCCGCCGCCGCTGTACATGTAGACGAACGCCAAACGATGACAGCCTCTCGCCAAAGCCGACGACTGCCTGGGCTGAGGGACACGGCCGGATCGTGGAGGCCACGCCGGCTGGTCTGCTGAGGGCAGCCACGCCATCCTGAAGGACCGAAACGGCGACCGTAGAGGCGGGTGAATGAGAGCCTCGATTTTTCTTTTCAATTTTGGGTCATCGGCTCAAACCCCAACCTCAAAAGCAAAACCACAAATATATGAGTGATATACGCGCTAACCGGTAGCAAGATATCAAACGTGAAGAGTTAGGCACAACGAGTTCAACGAAACATACAGAGATCGAATCGAGCTCAACGAAAAAATTGCGTAAGAAACGAAAATGAGATACCCAACTTGTATTGAGAAAAAGCGGGTTCCGTAATCTAAAATATCAACGCCAACTCGTGACGAGAATATCTAGATAAAATCCTCGGCACGATAGAATTTCATCGCAAAAGACGGGATCGAAGATTGGAGCTCAAGAGAATAAACCGTGAGTTAAATAGCAAGTGACAAAAACAAAAACAATTAGGCAATGGAAAAATCACATTACGTGAGAAGCAACAAGGTGACCTGGACTAAACAATTTGACTTACTGTAGCTAGAAGATGATAAGGCTCACTTGCTGACTGTCCGAACAGGGTGGAGTACAGGAACGGACTGTCTGACCTCAAACAACTCTGAAAGCGAACCACCTAGACTTGTTGCTGGATGGAGCTACGAGCTGACCAAGATTAATCTAATGAAATAACTGTTGCTTGTTGCTTGTTGATAGTGACAAGGCCTAAAGCTAAGTGCAGGCAAGCTAACACACGCACAAACAAATTGCTCAACTTGCTTGCACTCACCGAAGCTGTTACCTGTTGTCGACCTTGGGAAAGATGCAACGCTTGAGCTGGTACCTGCTGCTGCAAGCTACCAGAGGTACTCGGTCCTGGAGAGCTGCAGTCCTGACGACATTCCCACGATCGAACACCTGCACTAGGATGGTGTCACCCGCGGATGGTTTTGAGGCCCAAACCATTCAAACCACGCCTGTGGTTTTGAGGTCCAAACTACGAAACCCGCACCGATGGTTTTGAGGACAAACCACCAAACCTTCTCGACACGCGTCATCGCCGTCTTGACCGCCGAAGTCGCAAGTCATCCGAGCTCCCCGCTCCTGCCGCACGCCCGTCTTGACCCGATCAACATGGTCCCACCACGCCCTCTTGCTTTCCTCGATGTCCCGGATGTCGGGCCACCATGGCTAGCCACCCGGCGACCGTCCCTCGCCCCTAGCCTCACGTCCCCGTCCTTCACCTCGCGGTCCGTCGGCCCGGCACGTCCCTCCTTGGCCCCTTCACCTGCGCCGTCGGCTACCATTTCTATGCTCCACGCCCGCACAACACGAACCAAGAAATACGTCTTCGACACACTCCACATGTGCCGGTGAACATAGCCTAAGCATAAAAGATAAAGGAAAACAGAATTAAAATGTTGACTATTGACAATCACTCAATCACAAAACTAAACACATGTAACCTACATCAACCATGTGTTTGCACATCCACTAGATGAGTCGACGGCAGCCACGTTCGTCGTTCGTATTTACGTTCGTCGTTCGCCGGCTAACGATCGGTCCTCCATCCTCTAGATGAGTCGACGACATCCTCTGCCAGAGTGCCAGGCACTGGCGGCGCGAAGGGTATGCATGGGTATTAATACCCAAGATTTTGGTACCAAAAAAAATGCAAATACCAATATACATGTATTCTATATTTTTAATTGGAACATGACACACAAAGGCCACAAACTAGCAGCCGAGCAGGCCCATGTGCCTTGGCCCAATCGGTCACCTATCTGACTCCACTGGACAGCTCCGGACCTCCCCTCGGCAACTCTTCGTCTTCGTAGTCGCTCGCAGAAACGGCGGCGGCGGCGGCGGCGCGGCGCATACTTCTGCTGCGAGCTGGTACTGGTAGGCGATTTCCACGGTTCCTCTCCTCGCGTCCCTCACCTACGTCCCCAATCTCCCGGCTTTTCTCCCTCCGTCCCTCGCGTCCCCAATCCCCACATCTCATCATCTCGATCTGCTGCTTCTGTAGTGGCTGCGGCTACCGTCGGCGGGCGGCCGGTGACCAGCAGGCAACGGCGCATCGTCGATCTCATTGCAGCCACTTGATTGCAGCAGGCAGAGGTAACGATTTTTTTTATGTTCTATTTTTTTTGTGTTCTTATACTGTTGTGATGTGTGCTGCTTTATTCAATAATTTTCTAAGATTAGTTCTATGTAAATTGTAATCTAGATGAAGAAGAAGAAGAATAAGGGTACTGGCACTAGCAGTATATTTACATTATGGGAGAAAGCTGCAAAGGCAAAGAAAAACAAATTTGTCATCTACACCAAATCCTCCTGTTGAGACTGAGAACAATTTGCAGATAGTACTTGTGCAAGCACAGGATGATGATGGAGCACCGGCACAGTCCGTTGTTGAAGGAAATGATGAAGTTCCCCAATCGGACAGAGGTTCCCCAACTCCAATTGTACAAGATGATGCGGCAATTGATGAAGATGGTGAAGTTGGAGTAGATTTGGAAGCACTTGAGCATGATCCTGGGAAGCGAATACCAATCTCAAGGTATGCTGTAAATGACCAAGATAGAGTTAGAAGGAGATATATTGAATACCAATCCCAATTTTTGGCATTTCGCATACCCAGCCACAGATTGTTTGCTCCGCCCGATGGTGCCAAAAAATGACGGCTACACTGGGATGAGGGGCACGGCTGCCTCATCGAGGCCACACGCGCCGGGCTGGGGCTGCCGAGAGGTTGGTGTAGATGTAGGACACTAGCTGGATGGCGCCTTTGCGTGCCGACAGGAAGTTGATCGTTCAGAACATTACATGTACATAGGTAGAGCATGCATGTCGAGTATTTCAAATAATTATACATAGCTTCGTTAGTTAGGAAAGAACAGAACACATGAAGATTCTAGTTCAGACCTGATGAAAATCACTTCTCCATTTACAATACGTGCTGGGAGCTTCGCTCTCCACTGTTCGTCATTTATTAACTACTATAATCATTCATAATTGATTATCATAGTAGATAGGGGCACAAGGGCGCGCCAATGGGTAGCTGATGAAAATCACTTCTCCATTTACACTTGTGCATAAGCATGGATCGTCTATCAAAAAATAGTAACGAACATGTGTTGGTTCCTACAAAGGAGCAGAGAATTTGATAAGTGCTCTTTATACATAGAACCAAACCAATGAAGAACCTTAAGAAAACTATAGGCTACTTGGTCTGCTATTGTGTTGGTCATTATGCCATAATCACTCAAACAGGGAGCAGAGAATTTGATACCTGCTATTTCACAAATCGGGGAGCAATATGAAATAATCACTCAAACAAGAAAAAAATAAATTTACATCTAGGAGTCCCATTATGCCAGTATTCAGCACACAGAACAGGGGCACAAACCTGCCCACATATGACTTCATTTCATGAATTGGAGTCCTCTCGCTTCTCGTACAACATATAACCGAGAACCATAAAAATGGCGGGGATAATCGATCCCCGAAACTCAAAAAAAGCTGATCAAGGGACTGAATCAAATCCATTCATTGGCAAAGTTTAGAGTGGTAAAGATTACATTGGTTTTCTAACAGGGCACTTTGGAAATCATGCTCGAATCTCACCTTCATGAAATGAATACAACAAAGAGGGCGGAAATAGAAGAGCGTAAGGTTTTCGAGTAGTAAGGGCGATGAAGTTCTTGAGTGATGACCAGTAGATGTTGTTAGAAGTAAATTGATGCAGATAGTTCGGTCGGGTTAGTATCTAGATGAGTTGGTTAGGATCGACGTGGTTAGAGTCGTGCCCGACTACGCCACGATCGGCATAGGAGTCGGGTTGTGTCTACGCCATGTCGTGTCGGGCGCCGCTGGGCGTTCACCCCAGTGCAAGGGTGTTCGCACTCGTTACGCCGTGGCGTGGGATGAGGCTGCATCCTCAGGTGTACCCTATATATATGAATACAATGGCTCAAGGTGCTGCGGGTTGGCGCTGCCACAAATCTATTCTCTTTCAAGTTTACATCTAATCTTGTTCTCTCCCTCGCCGTGATCACCACGATCACCGCGACGTCGCCGACGCGTTCGTTTCCGGGCACTCAAGCATCGTTGAGTTCCAACAACCGGTATCGGAGCCGAAGGGTCGTTGGAGGGGCAGCGTTTGAAGATCTAGAGAGGAAGGTGGTGCAGGAGAATCAAGCGGTACAAGGAGTTCAAGCTCGCTTGCGAACACCTACGCACGGGATGGGCACCAACGCCGAGAAGGAGAAGGAGCCGATGGAGCGAGCGTGGAATCGGGGCTTCGTGAAATCTGGTATGGTCGATGCTAACTTGTTCCAATTACCAAGAGTGGGCAGCACATGTGCAAGTGCAACCTCGAAGCCATGTACCTATGGGATGCGATTGAATCGACAAGGTGGAACGCCGGCGAGATCGCCTTGCCCTCGGTGCCATGTTCCGTGGTATTCCCCGGGAGATGCATTCTATTCTCGCTGAACAAGAAGTCAGCAAAGGAAGCTTGGGCGGCGATAAAGTCCATGAGGCTAGGTGCGATAGGGTGAAAGAGGTGAATGTGCAGAAACTACTTGCTGAATTTGAGTCTATCTCATTCAAATCTGGCGAGACGATTGAAGACTTTGCAAAATCGATTGGGAAGCTTGCTACCAATCTAAAGGGGCTAGGTGAAACTAGCATTGATGATACTCGTATCGTCAAGAAATTCCTCAGGGTTGTGCCTCCCAAGTACAACCAAGTCGCTGTCGCGATCGAGATGTTCAGTGATCTGAAAATGCTATCTATAGAAGATCTGGTCAGTCATTTGCGGGCAGTCGAAGATCGGTTCGAGCCAGTGCAAGAGGAGGTGACGAACAAGGCCGGACAGTTGATGTTGACTGAGGAAGATTGGCTGGCAAAGCAGAAGAATCGTGGGATGACAGATGCGTCAAGCTCG
Source organism: Hyparrhenia diplandra (assembly GCA_015847255.1). Classification (NCBI taxonomy): domain Eukaryota; kingdom Viridiplantae; phylum Streptophyta; class Magnoliopsida; order Poales; family Poaceae; genus Hyparrhenia; species Hyparrhenia diplandra. The sequence goes on along the minus strand of JADLZK010013163.1, from coordinate 175,402 downwards.
TCTGTCAGCAAAGGAGGCGGCAACAAGCAATATGTCAAGAAGAAGACAGGAGCTAGGGGAGGAGGTAATGGTGGGCGTGACAACCGTGATGCAGGCGCCAGGGAGGGACAGAATACTCCACGCCGCAATGGGCGCTGCAACAAGTGCAAGGTCTTTGGCCATTGGGCCAGGGAGTGCAAGAAGTTCCCAAAGGAACAGACGGAAGCGGTTCATCATGCCAATGCAGATGCAGATACACCACCCGCTCTCCTGGTGGCACAAGTGTGCAACGTGGTGAGGACCACAGTTGGAGGAGGACCACCTCGAGTATTCTTGAATCAAGGCCGTGTGGATCCAACAATGTACGAGGCTGGGTCATGGGTTCTAGATACAGGAGCCACAAACCACATGACTGGGTGCAGGGAATCACTGACGAGCCTAGATGATTCAGTAAAGGGCGCTGTCAGATTCGGTGACGGGTCTCAAGTCGAGATCTGTGGGATTGGTGCCGTAACAATTCAAGGCAAGAACCAGCAGCATCGTGTGCTCTCTGGTGTCTACTACATACCCTCGTTGAAGTGCAACATCGTCAGTCTCGGGCAGCTAGAAGAAGGGGGATGCCGAGTCGAGATTGATGATGGCGTGATGCAAGTCTTGGAGCGTAGGCAGGAAGGGTGTCAGGAGCGGGGCGTGCTCATTCGAGCAGTGCGCAGGAATCGCCTCTGTACATCATGCAGGTGAAAGTCACGTCACCCGTATGTCTATTGTCGAAGAAGGGAGATGTATCATGGCTTTGGCATGCCAGGTATGGACATCTGAATTTCAGGGCTCTAAGAAACTTAGCTGTCAGAGGCATGGTTGAGGGGATGCCGGTGGTGAAGAGCATTGAGCAGATTTGCGATGGCTGTGCGCTTGGGAAGCAACATAGGAAGCCGTTCCCAAGGGCGTCTGCATATCGGGCAGCAAATTGTTTGGAGTTGGTACATGCAGATCTCTGTGGACAGGTGACACCACCAACGCCAGGAGGAAAACTCTATTTTATCCTCATCGTGGACAACTGTAGTCGTTATATGTGGTTAGAGTTGATGACCACAAAGGATGAAGCACTGATGCACTTCAAAAGATTCAAGGCAGCAGCTGAACTTGAGCTGGAGTGCAGACTGAAGGCTTTCAGGACTGATCGAGGAGGGGAGTTTAACTTGGGCTCATTTGTGACATTTTGTCAGGAGCATGGGATTAAGCATAATACCACTACATCATATACTCCGCAGCAGAACGGAGTAGTGGAAAGACGTAACCAGACGGTGGTGGAGATGGCACGATGCTTGCTCAAAAGCATGGGCGTTCCAGCTCGATTTTGGGGTGAAGCAGTCAAGACAGCAGTTTACCTACTGAACCGTGCACCCACAAAGAGTCTCCAAGGCATGACACCGTTTGAGGCATGGCACAAGAGGAAGCCAGTGGTGAAGCATCTACGCACTTTTGGGTGTGAGGCATATGTCAAGCGTGTTGGACCTGGGATCAGCAAGCTATCAGACAGATCGGTGCCAGGAGTGTTCTTGGGGTATGAACCAGGGACAAAGGGGTACCGTGTCTATGATCCAGTGCAGGACAAGCTGATGATTAGTCGAGATGTGATGTTTGATGAACAGGTGGCATGGAATTGGGAGGAGAATGAAAGCAGGCGTGACAGTGTTGAGCTAGCAGAGCCTGAGACGTTCTGAGTAGCGAGTTTTGATGATACTGTTCACGATCCGACAACAGAAGGAGATGGTGTCTCAGATTCAGAAGAAGTTTCAGAAGGAGACCCAGCCACGCCTGCGACGTCGGTTCAATCCACGCCACACACACCTCCACATCAGCAGATACAGTGGGCTACTCCACCCACGCATGACAGCGATTTCTCAGCCGGTGATGCTCCACTCAGATACAGATCCATCTCGGAGTTGCTTGACAACACTGAAGAAATGCAGGAAGCAGAATACAGTGGAGTCTGTTTTGTAGCAGCAGAAGAACCCAAGTCAATTCAGGAAGCTCTTGCTGAAGGGTGTTGGAGAAAAGCAATGTCAGAAGAGATGAAGTCGATCGAGGATAATGAGACATGGGAAGCCTGTGATCTGCCATCCAGACACAAGGCTATTGGCCTTAAGTGGGTATTTAAGGTCAAGAAGGACCCAGATGGCAACATTGTCAAACACAAGGCACGCCTAGTAGCCAAAGGCTATGCTCAGTGTCAGGGCATTGATTTTGATGAAGTTTATGCTCCAGTAGCCAGGATTGAGACAGTTCGGGTCTTGTTGGCACTTGCAGCACATGGAGGATGGAAGATTCATCATATGGACGTCAAGTCTGCATTTTTGAATGGTGATCTGACAGAGACAGTCTATGTCAAGCAACCTCCAGGATTCATCATTGGGGGACCTGATAAGGTGCTGAAACTGAAAAAAGCTCTCTATGGGCTTCGTCAGGCACCTAGGGCGTGGAATGCAAAGTTGGACAAGGAGTTGGTGGCTCTCGGTTTTGTGAGAAGCAAACTTGAGCATGCTGTTTACAAGAGGAACAGCAGTGATTCTTTTCTACTTGTGGGCGTTTATGTTGATGATCTTATAATCTCAGGGCCATCAGAAGAGGAGATTCTGAAGTTCAAGGCAGAGATGAAGACCAAATTCAGTATGAGTGACTTGGGGCATTTGAGTTATTACCTCGGGATAGAGGTGAGACAGGAAGAAAGCTCAGTCACATTGAGTCAAGGTGCATATGCACTGAAGATCCTGGAGCACTTTAACATGAAGAACTGTAATTCATGTGATACTCCAATGGAGTGCAGGCTCAAGCTAAGCAAGTTGAAAGAAGAAGAAGCAGTTGATCCAACCGCATATAGGAGTCTGATTGGGAGTCTCAGGTACATTGTGAACACCAGACCAGACTTAGCCTATGCTGTTGGAGTAGTAAGCAGACATATGCAGGCACCAGGCAAGGAGCATTGGCTGGCTGCTAAACGTATTCTAAGATACCTGAAGGGGACTGTCGGGTATGGTTGTGTCTATGTGAGAGGAGGAGAATTGCAACCAATGTTGCTGGGTTACAGCGACAGTGACTTTGCCGGTGATGTCGAGGACAGGAGGAGCACATCAGGTGCAGTTTATTTCTTTGGCAAGAGTCTGGTAACGTGGTCATCTCAGAAGCAGAAGATTGTTGCACTCTCATCTTGCGGGGCCGAGTACGTCGCGGCAGCAGCAGCAGCAGCATGCCAAGGGATCTGGTTAAGCCGACTCATAGCAGATATGTTGGGAACGAAAGAGGCGACAGTGAAGCTCCTGATGGACAACATGTCAGCGATCGCTCTCAGTAAAAATCCAGTGCATCATGAATGAAGTAAACATATTGATACAAAATATCATTTCCTTCGTGAATGCATAGAGGATGGCAAGGTGGAGGTAGATCACATTGGCACAGCAGATCAGTTGGCCGATATCTTTACCAAGGCGTTGGGGAGGATCAGGTTTGTTGAGCTCAGGAGTGCTTTTAGGCGTCGTTCAGGTGCATCAAGTTTAGGTGGTGATTTGTTAGAAGTAAATTGATGCAGATAGTTCGTTCAGTTAGTATCTAGATGAGTTGGTTAGGATCGACGTGGTTAGAGTCGTGCCTGACTACGCTACGATCGGCATAGGAGTCAGTTGTGTCTACACCATGTCGTGTCGGGCGCGCGGGGCGTTCACCCCAGTGCAAGGGTGTTCGCACTCGTTACGCCGTGGGCGTGGGATGAGGCTGCGTCCTCAGGTGTACCCTATATATATGAATACAATGGCTCAAGGTGCTGCGGGTTGGCAGTGCCACAAATCTATTCTCTTTCAAGTTTACATCTAATCTTGTTCTCTGTCCTCGCCGTGATCACCACGATCACCGCGACGTCGCCGACGCGTTCGTTCCGGCACTCAAGCATCGTTGAGTTCCAACAGATGTCTGAAGGTGATCTGCTTCCACGATTTCAGGGAATCATCTCTGACGCACTTATGGCAGCTTCAACCAACGAATGGTGCTTGCTGGGACAGGTTGCACTTATTTGATGCTTTCATCCTGTAAAATGTCAACAACGATGATTCCGGTCAGATAAAAATGGAAAAGCACGCCTTGTGTTCATTGCTTCAATTCATGCGATGAACTGGCCAAGCCTGATGAATTATGCATATGAGTTTCCTGGCACCCAAAATAGTTTGCAAGGCTGACAAATAGGGCAGAGTAACAACACTTCATGTATATGACTTCTATTTTTAGTTCAAACCATAGAGTATTTGAGGCCGTCAGAACTCATTAGTACAGTACAACACTGTTTTTTCAGTCCAGGTCATTTTAGAGAAGAGCACTGAAGCCTTTTCTTAAGGTTAATCACAATAGCATGCCAAATAGCCCATTATATTCCTCACTCACTTCACCAACACATAGTATAAAGCTACATCTTTATTAGGATACAGAAAATTATGGAACTAAATTTTGTATTGATCTATATTTGGACCAAACAAATCTCGCAAGTAAATTTACCCACTGTCAATATACTTGGTAAGCACTAACTATATAATTTTGAAATGTGTTAAAAGATCGCGCAGCAACCCCAATTAATGTTGCCATGCGTAGCAAACCAATTTTAAATAAAGGTGTAACAGAAAATCGGTTTGGTAGATTTATCAACTACAGAGTAAAATAAATACTGGTCCACTATCAGAATCCCTGCTGGAGAAGTAACCTGCTTCCAATCTATAATTAACAGTTGTACATTATGTTTTATTGAATCTGAAGGCTGAGGTATGATTTGGGCTGCTAAATGCTTGTACATCTATCTCCAATAAATGGGGATAATTATATAGCCTGTATGTATTCATGCAGAATCAAATAAAGTGGTTATCATTGCATATATAAATGCATTATTTGAAGTCACACAAATGAAGGATTTCATGAAAACTCTAAAAATCAATATGGCAACCATATTTAACGCTATAGTGCAATAGAAGAGTGAAGCAAAGAGGCAAGCAATGACACTTACGACAAAAGGCATACCAATATACTGAGGCTATGATGTCCAACATCACCATCCTGAAAGAGCAAGGTAATGTCGAGATAAGAAGGTAGCTAATTTCCTCATGTGCAAACCCTAAACCCCTAAAATCAGCAAGCATGTATATAGAGGTTAGATTATGTACTCTAAAAAAGTGGCTCTAGATCAGACAAGAAGCCAAGACAATTTTTAGATATGTGTTGTCCAAAAACTAAGCTGGGTGGGAGTATTGAAGAGTTTGAAAGAACACATTGAGGCTGGGCAACAGTTTGGCCATGAGAAGCTGTTGGAAAACAGATTGCTGAACCTAAAATACAGAAGAAAAATGCTTTGGTCAGTTGCAGATACGACAGGCAACTGAACTGATACTTTTTTGGCATTGAAATAAAATAGACACAATTGACAACAGGGCAGAGGACCTGACACTATATCAAACATCAAAGAATGCAGCTAAGTGACTATCAGCAGTGGACAATGTATCTCTGACAATTCTACACTCACTCAAAAAAGAGAACATATTTTTGTTTGTACTCACTCAAAGAATGCAACTAAGTTTAATGCTGATTTTTCTGCAGGTGGCCCATGGGCATCAGCAAGCACCTAGTCAAAGTCAAGAAACATTAGTTCAGACCTGAAATAGGCACTGAACATAATTTGAAAGTCATTCTAGATTTTTTTTTGAGTTGTAATCATTTAGGGACTGGTTAGAGCAATATACATTCTTTAAAGAAACAATGGCTGCAAACACACCTTAATGATTTAGGAAGAATAAAGGGAAGATTTTTTTAAACAACAAAAATACCAATGCTTTGGCCCCTATTTGTTATATGTGCCTTAGAATTCATGCACCAATCTGAATATTAGTTAACATAAGCAATTTAGAAGCATAAAGCACCATGATTATGGAACCAGAGCCTTGCACACATGAATCATGAAGCCAAGAAAGAAGCAGATGGCATGTGAATAGCTATGAACCTAAGTTTGAACAGGCAGCAGTAGGCACGTCGGAGAATTTGAAATCCAATGTGTAGTATGAAGACAAATACAAAAGAAATATATCTAACCATGCAAGGTAGTCATAGCCTAACAAATGAAAGTCAGGTAATGACAAACTTTTTTATGATAAAAATGCCAAGAACACGTTACACAAAAGAGAAAGCAATAGCCCTCTTGCCTACGACAGTAGCAGCCCGTAGCATATGAAAAGAACATATGAGCTATCTCCTTCTCACTGCTTCTTCGATTAAGTAAATTCTCTAGCAGCTTTACAAAATTAGGCCGTTAACCTCAGCTATGATGTTTTCATTTCTTTCTTGGACAAGGAAAAAATTAGGCCAATTGGCTGTCCTACTATGACAAAAGCATGCCTATTTTTTTCTAATTGCTGTGCAAATTAATCTACCAAAGACCAATTCCTTTTAGCTCTGTACACAACACATTTGATTTAATTAGTGCTGGTGGTCAACAAAGATGCTGTAACAACCTTATTATAGGAACTGCTTACCAAATCCATATCATATTGTTTCAGCAATTCAAATCTAAAAAGATGATTGAACCTAGGGCTTCCTGTAGCACGGTAAGACATACCTAGGGTTCACTGTAGCACGGACAACACGCAGAGAGGGAGGAGCCGGCACCGAGAAGCAGCCACGCCGGCGAGGTTGGGGTGGGTGGGTGGGTGGGTGGGGGGGGAGATAGAGAGAAGGACGACCGCAGCCACGCCCGCCCCCTACCTAGGGTTCATCAGAGCACGGGACAACACGCAGAGGAGAGGGGGAGGAGCCAACACCGAGAAGCGACCCACGCCGGCGAGGTTTGGGGGGAAGAGAAGGGCGACCGCAGCCACGCCGCCCCTCGCGTATGGCCTCTACCATCGATGTGGCCGGAGAAGGGCGAGAGAGAGGAACGGGAGGGGAAAAGAGAGGTGACAAAGTGTGCAGGCCGGGCGGAGAAGGAGGAGGCGGAGGAGGAGGAGGAGGTGAGGCCGGCAGCCGCCGCCGCGCCTCGGCTGCACCCGTAAGCCGCCGCCATGGCCGCCACCGCGGGAGACACGGGGAGAGAGAGGGAGCGGGCATAAGAGGGAGGGGGTCGGCCGAGGATTTTTTTTTTTTTTTTTTTTTGCTAGAAGTGGGAGGGGCGACCGTATTTATTGGATGCTATTTTAGGGTGACGTGGCCCATTACTGACCAAGCAAAGGAGGCGGGTGGGTAAACGTAAAAAGCGACGAATTCGAATTTTGCCTTCTTCGGGTGTAGGATGTTGAATATTACGGGGAGTAAAAAGTAAAAAAACTGAACTGATTTACTATTTACTGAGGGTCTAGGCGAGCGGAACAAAATTTCTTTGAATGGAAGAGCCTTTCTGCAAAAAATATCCGGACCAATCACATTTTTGGGGAGACGTGGCCGGGCTCTTCTAGGCCGGATCCTTTCAGGATTACAGGTCTTGAACGCCTGTAGGAGTACCGGCCGGCTGGAGGAGTACCACAGGCTAGGGCAGTTTAGGGGTTGTTTAGATAAAAAGTCATGAGAGCTTTTAGACCTAGGGATTTAAAAAACAAATACCTCGTAGTCTTTTAGTGAATAATAGAGGAAAAGTCTTAAAAAATCCCTCCTTGTTTAGTTTGGTAGAGACCAAAAGATATTTTTTATTAGTCACAAGTAATAAAAGTCTCTAAACCAAACAGCCCCGTAGAGGTATAACGGAGTCGGCGGCGGCCCGCTGTACCACTTCCCCGCTGACACAACATGACTTCCCGTAGAGAAAAACATTTTTATATATTATATAATATATACCTACCTACTAATAAAACTAGTATAATGCCCGTGCTAACGCAACGGTTTTTTTTTTCTTGCAATTCACATGTAAATAACTCAATCGCAATTAAATCACCAAACAAGGCATTTTTTGACAATTTAAATCACACACAATTATATATAATAAATCAGGTTTAGTCTTTGCAATTAAAACAAAGTAAGATATAAAGTATCTTGAATACACCTATCCATAACAAGCCTTAACAAAGTTACGTGTGACATGGTACACTACTAATTTATTTTTTTTCAGTAGATCATGCAGTTCTCCAGGGATATTGGATGCACATTCATTTACGCCGCTCTTCAAGATATTCAAGATATCAACTAAAAATTCCATCCTTATGAACTCTGCGAAATATAGATAATAAGTTAACTTACTAATTTGCTATATATTGTGTAGCAAAAAAATAACTTATGAATTTTATATAATGTATAAAATATAAATAGAATCTTTGTATGCTTACTGTGTTGATTATCCCCCAATGATCTTTCGCCACCATCCCACAACTTTAGGTTCACACAAAGTGAACCTGGTTGATGCTGTCCATTTGTTTCGAGTTTCGCGGCACGGTATTCCGCCGCCTCTTATTTCTCCCCCCTTTGCGATTGTCTCCTCAGCCCTTTTTTTCGGTGCGGTACTCACATTGTGTCGATTCGGCTAGATTGGGCCGAAATGACACGTGATTGTCGGTTGTTGGGGAAGAGGAGACGGCGATGGAGGTGGCGGCGTCGGGCGGCGGCGCCGCCGCCGGGTGGTGGCGGCGCTCGCAAAAGGGGCGCCGGGCGCGTCAAGGCCGGGGCGACGGCGGGCGCGCTGATGGTGGTGGCGCACGTGCGCTAGGTTAGAGAGAGAGAGCCGGAGAGACAAGAGCTGCTTGGGTGTTACCCCTTTAATTTTTCTTCATTAATCCCAAACGACATAACTCCCTTGTATTTATAGTCCAGGGAAGACTTGCACGCTAAAGCAATCTCTAGGAGGTTTCCTTTATAGATTGGAATACCTCTCTTACAAGCAACCTATTTATTCCCTATTTATTCCTATCTTTATTCCTTAAATATCTATTACTTAATGACAAAGCCGATGACGAGATAAGGACGGGTGGCGGCGGGCGGCGCCGCCAGCTTGGCCCGGTGCGTGCGCCCAGCCCTAGGGGAGGCCTTGTTGGGCCTCCCGAGCTAGGTCATGACATCACTCCCCCTTTCGGACAACAGCGTCCCTCGCTACCAGTGGTTCTCGCACGGCCGTTGTTGTTGACGGGGTCGATTGAAGCAGCCCGCTTTGAAGATTGTTGCATCGACCGTGTAGAGGGAAGGAGTTGGATGAAGACGAGGATGTTGACCGATGTCGCTTTCAATGGATGGAATTCCATTGCTCTCCCGACCCATGGGAACATTGTAGATGCCGGGCGAGGTGGAGACCGTGGTCATCGAAGAAGAAGACCGACTTTGATGGCACGGAGCTACGCCGTAGCTCTTCCATTAGCAAGATGCACGCCCCCATCCATAGCACATGACATTTCCCCACCGCTCGACGAGGCGGCGCTGGCCCACACGCGCCGCCCAATCCACCCGCTAGGGGCGGCGGCGATGTTGAACCGAAGGCGGTCGCTCGGGCCATAGTGTTGCCGGAGTTGGCCCGCCGCCAAGGTGCTCGCTGTGAAGCCCGGCATGGTTGGTGAGGTCGCCGGGGAGGTGAACGCCAATCACCTTGGACGGCGCCAAAGCCGGTGCTCTCGCCGAGGTTGATGGTTCCGTGGACGCCGATAGCTCGCTGTCGGCCTATGGGAGCGAGTTGAGGTAGGATGAGAGCCTCCGGATTGTGACGAGGTTGACGAGGCAGGTGTTGATGTTGGTGGCATGTACCTCTTGTCGTCCGTAGGTGAAGCTCACAATTCGAGGCTTGCCGAAGATGGAAGCGCTGAACTCTTGGGCGAGGTGGATCGACGTGCTCCCCGTAGGGCGCCCCTCGGTGCATTGCAGCCCACGGCTTGTTGGCGTAGTCGCATCGGACGATGTCATTGAGGAACATGGGAGCCAACCGGTTGGGCTCGAGTCGCCCCGATGCCATAGCCGAGTAGTCGACGACGCCCATGTGGGGAACGCCGTGGTTGCCGCGTCAAGGTTGGCCGCGAGGGTGTCGCCGTTGTTCATGCCCTTGTAGTTGTTGTCGGCGATCGGCATGGCGAAGACGTAGTCGGCGTCGTGGGATCATCATCGGGCGCTGGCGCCCTTGAGGACGCCGTTGTCGCATGGCGCCCATGGTAGCATCGCTTGTCGCGATGTTGTTGGCGATGTCGCCGATGGTACCATTGTTGAAGATGTCCCGCTGGCGAAGGTGTTGTCGCGTTGTTGTTCGTGATGACGGGACGCCGGGGTTGAGATTGGCGACGCATGCGTCGACGCCGGGCGACGCCGCCGCTGAGTCGCCCTTGTTGGCACTCCAGATGTTCCCAATGTCAAAGATGATGTTGCTAGTGACCGGGAACTTATCTCAAGTTATTGTAGTAGCCACTAGACATTGGCCTAGCTTTGGTAGGCTTTTCGTCAAGCAGCGGTGGACGCCGGTGGTATCCTCCCTCGTTCCGATCCGATTTGGGTCGTGGTAGCCGGGCATCCTTGGGGTAGGCGTGCTCGCCGCTTGCAGCCGCCGATGGTCGAGGAGGGGACGACGCCGCCAACGCCCGGGAGGCACCGCTGTCGCCGGGGGCACCCGTGGTAGAGCCGCCGCCGAGGAGGTCGTCCAACTTGACGTGGTTGCCGCTGGCGCCTTTGCCGGACAGCATGGCCACGGGTCGCTGGCGCGTGCCGCAGCGCAGTCGTTGATGTTGGCGCCGCCCGTAGGTTGTGTCGCCGCCGCCGGTGGCACCCATGGCGTGGACGCCGCCGATGGCGGGCTGGTCGAGCATCTTCGTGAGGGCGGTGAAGGTGGCTTGATCTTTTCTCCCGAGATCAGCCAACTCGCAGATCCCCGTATGGAGCTCGGCGATCTTGAGGCTGTCCATCGGATCTTGGCGTTGCCGGGTGGTCGGAAGCCGTTGGTGGTGGGAATCGCCCCGGTCTCCGGATACCGGCTATCGATTCGGTTAGATTGGGCCGAAATGACACATGATTGTCGGTTGTTGGGGAAGAGGAGACGGCGATGGAGGTGGCGGCGTCGGGCGGCGGCGCCGCCGCGGGCGGTGGTGGCAGGCGCCGCCAAACTGGCGCCCGGGGGCGCGTGGCGCCGGGGCAGACGGAGGGGGGGCGCTGATGGTGGCGGCGCACGTGCGCTAGGGTTAGAGAGAGAGAGAGCTGGAGACAAGAGCTGTTGGGTGTTACCCCTTTAATTTTTTCTTGATTAATCCCAAACGATTATGAGCTCTCTTGTATTTATAGTCCGGGAAGACTTGCACGCTAAGCAATCTCTAGGAGGTTTCCTTATAGATTGGAATACCTCTCTTACAAGCAACCTATTTATTCCCTATTTATTCCTATCTTTATTCTTTAAATATCTATTACTTAATGACGAAGCTGATGACGAGATAAGGACGGGTGGCGGCAGCGGCGGCCGGCCAGGCTTGGCCTGGTGCGTGCGCCAGCCCTAGGGGGCTTGTTGGGCCTCCCGAGCTGGGTCATGACACGTTGCTTCCTATTTCTTTCCTGTCTCTTCGCTGCAAGCTGTTACCATTACGGTATGCCTCGTACAAATATATCCTGTGGCAATACGATTTACACGCGTACCTGGGTCCCCTTGGAAAGTGCTCTTATTTCCTTGACGAAAGTTAGAGTATAGGATACCTTGGAAGCATCCAGTCTGCTGTATGCCGATGGCATCGACGTGCGAGATCAGAGGTGCCATTCCATGGTAGCGAAGCCCACCTGCGACGAAATCAAGTGCAAACATTGCTCGATCAAGAAGCAGCAGCAGCAGCAGAGTAATCGAGGATGCAATCATGCAAGTGTCGCCGAAGTCGTACGTAGGCGTAGACGCCCTTGGTGAGCGTGGGACACACGCCGCGGGTTCCACGGCGCTGAACGCGGGGCTCATGTTGCCGCGCAGCTTCTCGCGCAGGAACAGGAACGCGAGCCCGCCGAAGATGGACCCGCCGCCGGTGCAGCCGATGACGACGTCGGGCGTCTCGCCGAGCGCCGCCAGCTGCTCCAGGCACTCCTCCCCGATGACGGTCTGGTGGAGCAGGACGTGGTTGAGCACGCTGCCCAGGCAGTACTTGGTGTCGGCGTTGGCGGCAGCCACCTCCACCGCCTTGGAGATGGCGATCCCGAGGCTGCCCGGGCTCGACGGGTCCGCCTCCAGGATCCTCTTGCCGGCCTCCGTCGCCGTCGTCGGCGACGGGTGCACCTTGGCCGTCTCCATCATCAGCCTCCGGTACGGCTTCTGGTCGAACGACGCGCGCACTTGCCACACCTGCATTCGTCATTTGCGCCGGTGTCATTGCAAATTCAGCAATGAACCGAATCTTGCTCGAGCAATCAGTCGATCACGCGGCGAGAATGAAAATGAAATGTGCGCTGACCTCGCAGTTGAGGCCGAAGAGGCTGCTGGCGAAGGAGAGCGCGCTGCCCCACTGACTGGCGCCAGTCTCGGTGACCACGTTCTTCACCCCTGCCGCGGCGTTGTACCATGCCTATGCCTGCGGCACGGCGGTGTTGGGCGCTTGTGCGACCCGGCCGGGCTCGTCCCCTCGTACTTGTAGTAGATCTTCGCCGGCGTGCCCAGCAGCTTCTCCAGCCTCCTGGCCCTGAACGTTGCCAGCATTGTGTTCACTCAAGTCACTACATACTCTGAATCTCTGATCGCAGCAGCAGCAGCTATTGATCGACACCAAAAAAATGTCATGACTCATGAGGTACCTGATCAGGGGCGTCGGGCGCCAGAGCTTGTACACGTCGATGACCTCCTCGGGTATGTCGACGAAGCGCTCGTCGGTGACCTCCAGCCTGATCAGCTCGTCGGGGAACAGAGGGGAGAGGTCGCTGGGATTCAGAGGCTGGTACGTCTGCGTGTGCAGCGGTGGCGGCGGCTTCACCGGCAGGTCGGCGATGAGGTTGTACCATTGTTTCGGGATGCTCACCTTGGCGCGAGGCAGGCAATGTCGTCCGGCCGAGTCCTCTAGGCTGGTGCAGCTGCCGCGAGGCCGAGAAGGAGGCGCTGCAGCGGCGGCTGTGGCGGGCTGCCGTGGAGGCCGAGGAGGAGTCCGCTGCAGCGCGGCTGTGGCGGCTGCCGCGAGGCCGAGGAGGAGGCTTCGACGCCGCAGCAGTCGGTGTCGAGGATTTGGAGGAGGCTCGCGTGGAAGGGGAATTTTTGGAAGGCTACGATTCTGGTGCGAGTGAATAGCAGCCGCGTCCAACGGGCGTGGGAGGGGGAAGGGGATCAGCGCGCGGTGGGAGTAGGATTACCTTGACACAATCAACCATGACCCTAGGATTATGAGTGAGTAATGAGAGAGAACGCTGAGATTTAATCTAGAGTGTCCATTTTGAAAGATTTTGTTTTTTTTTTTTCATTTGTAGCCCAGACAAGTTGGTGCATTAGTAGGGTATAGATATAGATATAGATAGATGATAGATGAAAAAAATTCTGGTTCACTTTTTTTTTCTACCTGCTGTCCACCTCTCCCTATCTGTAGGCCTAAAACTGCATGTATCCAAATAAAAATCCAAATCTACCCATTTGATTTAGGCCACGGCTCTCGAAGTCCGGTGTCCAAAAGTCAGAAGTCCCTGGCCCGTGTGCCTGGTCCGGCCTTCACTTTCCGTGATGCACGATTCAGGAGTCCATAGTTCACAAATTTTGTGATAGAGCACTGCAGTGTGGAGGAGCGAGCACGCTCCTATATCCGGTCCCGCCAATGATAAGACACATCCTGAGATTAACCTAACAATGTATCGAACCGGACCTTGCCTCCTTAGTGGGACCCATGCGCATAAAACAAGGATGATAAGTGTCGTGTATGGACGTCGCCCCTCTATATCATGCATGAATTTTCTCTCTCCTTTTAATAATAAATTTTTTAATACAAAGGAGCAGGTGCCATGGATGGAACCGGCTCCTCCATAGAACCAACCCTGCATTGTATAGAATCAGGTCCTATGCATGTATTGAATGCATAGAACCGACCAAAACCCATACAGCTCTTATCACTTCAGTTCAGAGACCGTAGACTTTGGCAAATTCTGTGTTGTATTCGGTCTTCGCCCCGCTAATTAGGCTGCTTTTGGTAGGGATTCTGTAATGACTCCTAGTGCTATTAGCCCGAGGCGAGGTGGCTCCAGAGAGCAAAGCAAAATGTCGCCGTGGCGGGCGCAGAAATCACGTCGCCGTCGAGACGGAACAATGTCGCCGATCCGCTGATATGGGGCGAGGGGATCAGGGTTGGCCAAGCGCAACCAAGGCACGGTGTCGCCGGCTGTGGGAACGTAGCAGCACAATCCATACGCCGAGGCTTGGGAGGAGGGGATTGTGACTCGAGCTGAGTAGCGTCGCCGAGGCACATGTCGCAAGGCCATCGTTGATCCATCGAGGCTCAAGGCATGAGGGACGTTGCTCGGCAGCGCTATGAGTCGTTGAGGGGGTGGATGGCGCGGGACCGTAGCTGCATCGATGGCTATTCCTTCCTGTGTTCTCCAGATAGCACCCCACGCAACCCATGACGGTGGCAGCACACTCGGCCCCTTAGAAGTGGCCTCACTTGCGGCGTGTGATACAGCGGAGGGCGCCGTTGAGGCCCAAGACACCAATCATAATCACAACAGTGGCGGTGGCAAGGCTCATCGTGTCCGCCAGCGTGGACACGAAGTACAGTACCCACTAGAGCCTCCGGCGAGCGACAACCGGGATGAAGAGTGTCGCGAAGCCGTCGAAGAAGAGGCCGACACGGTGAAGCTGGCTCTCAAGGTCCATGCGAGTTGCATATTCCTCGAAGGTGTCGTTGTAGTCGTTCAACCCGCCCTTCGAGCGGGAGGCACGAACTCTGCTGTGGTGTTGGTGACGATGGGTGGTCGAAGTCGCGTCGCAGGTAGTGGGTGAAGGCATCCCACTCGACCAACGGTCTCCTCCGGGACAGTCTATGGAACCAGACTGCAGCAGGACCTGTCAGATAGAAAACAGCATACCGGGCGTGGAACTCGGGATCGATGTCGTCCTTCAGCTGGAACAGTAGCTCCATCTTGTTGATCCGAAGTCGTGGTTGTCATTGTCATCATACCGCGATACCTCGAGGCGCATCGTAGAGAGAGCGCGGTAGGTCCAGCGACCTGAGGCAGGGGTGCCGGTGTTGGTGGAGAGGACGAAGTAGCCGGTGCCGCGTTGTTATCGATGGCGATGTCGATGATCGCCGTGCGCTCTTCCCCGATGACGCCGCTACCCTCTTCTAGCCGGAGGATGGCGAGCTCGTAGTCGGGCGTCGATGGTGTCATCGGGGCCGAGTGTAGGATCTCTAGACACCAAGAGGGGGGTGAATAAGCGTGACCTATTAAAACTCCCTACAAAAATTCAGCTCGAGCAGATGTAAGAATGGACCGCAAAGATCAAGACCTCTCTAGGAGCAAAGACTTTGCCGGTCTAAATAAAAGGAATCTGACGGTGCGCGAACTCAAGCTGGAAAGCTCTCACAGAGTGTATTCCACTCCTCCAGCAGGACTGCTGAGCACAGGTATAGAACAGAAAGAAACTGAACCACAACAATAAGGTTAGTCTTGAAACCCGAACTCACAAATAAATACTGCAGAAATGTAAATCAGCACACGAGACAAGCGATTTAACCCGTGGTTCAGCGTCGCCAACAAGGCTGGCCTACTCTATGTTGTTGAGGTTGCCACACATGGCTTAGCTTGCTACAAAGGCTTGCCTTTTCCCTCATTCACAAGTCTAGGGACCAAACCCTAGAGATCCGGGGTGATTTTCTTGATTTAGAACGAGGTTACAAACCTCCTAAGGCTACCACACGAGTTGGCAAGCTCAAGGGCAACGCCTAGCCGTCTAGGAGCAAGCTCCATGAGTAAACAAACCCTAGGGTTCCCGGCCAAACGTGAACCAAATGCTCTTTCAAGGTGGGAAAGTTGTAGATCCGGTCTCCAATCGAAGTTTAATGCCCTTTCCCTCAAGATTTGATGGTGAAAATCAAAATCTAGCTTGGGGAGATGTGGAGCAACAATGGAGGAGAGAGAGAAAGAGCTCTGGTCGGGTTCTTCCATGAAATGGACGTTGGGGAAGAAGATCCCCGTTGGGAGGGGAAGAAATGGTATCTATACCCCTTTGGGCCCAACGGTCGATTGAGAGCAGCAGTGTTCCTCTCAACCCGCAGTAGTCTTTGTGGTCCAAAAACAACGAGTTAGGTCTTCGATTTTTTGCTAGCTGTTTTGGGTAGCGGGAGTAATGAAACCGAGGTAGGTTTGAGCATTTGATTCGACACTTGGCCGGTTGCCTTCGGATTCCTCTTAATAGTACGGCTTTTCCTAAACTCAATATTCAAAATATGAAATAATTAGGCCTTCATGAGTCGAGAGTGCCTCTAAAGCATAATGAGGGGTCCTCCAACCTGTACATCATCCTCCTTTCTAATTTCCTGCATATCATCTTGACAAATCTCATTAGTTCCCTAATTACGTGGTCATCAACGCCAAAACCCACTTAGAGCTTGATTGCACTTACAAGGAGGGTGGCGCCTAGGCAGCGCAGGGGGGGGGGGGGGGTCGCCAACGGCGGCGGCCGCCGTGGGCTGTCCTCCGGTGCCATTGTCGCCGCCGTGAGAACGGAAAGGGGGTAGCTGAATCTTTGGGCTGGTGTAGAGGTACTCCAAATCGGCGAAGACGCGTCTTGATCTCGTCAAAGCGGCGTCCGATCTTCGCAGACAGCTGTCATCGAGGAGCTCCTTCAGTGCCTTGGTGAACTCACGCATCTCGAACTCACGTGACCGGTTGGATTCGGGCAGCAGCTTCACGTCGACAAATGACCTTGATGGTGGTGGCGATGGTGGAGGGGGCGGTTGGGGGAAGGAGGAATGTGGAGGACGCGGCGGTGATGGGTAAGGGGCGGCGGCGGGCGGCGACGGGGAGACGGCGAGGGGGCGTGGGGCGGCGACTACAATAGCGAGACACACGAGACTATTCTTTATTGCTTCTTCGCCTAAGAGATTGTAGACCTCTTACTTATATAGCCCTCCTAGTGGGACTTGTAATCCAAGCAATCTCTAAAGATTTCCTTATAGAGTTGGAATACCTTTTACGAGCAATCCTATTTATTTCCTAATAAGAGATTTGCTTATAGAGTTAGAATATCACTTATACACCAAAAAGTCCTAAGATAATCCTAACTTGATGACGGTTTAAGACGGAGACGGAGAGGCGGCGCGAAGCGACGGGCGCCGGTCCCCTCCCCCGCCTCCCCCTCGCTTCGGGCCGGCCTTGGCCATTTGGGCCCCTTTAGCCCGGCCCATGGCTCGGCCCACTCGCACGTGACACATCAAGATTCAACAATTGACTTTAGTAGACGAAATTCATGCATTGGATTTGATGACTTTATAACTACCTACTATGACTTTAATGATTAATTTTGGAATGAGTATAAATAGGAAATTACACACAAATTAATCAATATAACATTAAGAATAAATTAGGAGAATACCCCACGCATTTCTCAGGAGGATTCTAGATAACTAAAAAAGAAATTAGACTATTTTGTAGTTATATGAATAAAACTAGGGTTTTACTATGGTACACCCAAATGACTGTGGAGCCATTCATTTGTTTCAATCGGACGGTTACGATCACTTATTACCTCCTAGGAGCCCGGAGGTAATAGATGAAATATATATTTATTTAATTTCTTATTGTAACATTCGATACAAAAGGAAAGTTGAGATTGGGAAAATATATATGAAATATATATTTATTTAATCCTATTTACGATCACTTATTACCTCCTAGGGTTTGACACATTGATGTGGACTATATGCATGTTAGTGGATGAAGATATAACTATCATGATTAAATTTAGTGTTGGCTATAATTGCAAGTTATAGAAAATGTTTGACGTGGATAACTTGCATGTTGAGGAAAATATCTTGTAGGATTTAGCTTATAAGAGTACTAGGAGGATTCTCCGCGCGTTACACAGGTATTCAAGTAGAATTTTGATTGCATAGAGAATAAATTGAATTAGAATTGGAAGAAATTACCTTTTTAGAAAAAAAGAGGAAGAGATTTACCTTGATACTGACGTGCTATATATTTGTTCAAATCAAGTCCTTCAAAATTTACAGTGTCCCCAGACATCATTAAATAAAATAAGAATGCATAAATAGTTAATTACATAGAGTCATGTAAAACTGAAGTGATAAGGAAATTTGAATGGTAAAGGAGAAACACATAGCAAGTCATAAGCTGGTCGCCGTAGATATGAAAGTGGATAGCCATCATAGAAAAAACTTTATATCTATTCATCCGTGTGAGGAATAGATGACCATTCAACATTCATGGACCATATGATGAGGTTTTTAACCTGTAACAAATAAAAATTCAATTAAACTCTATCGAGGATAGAAATTCGAAATGAAAATTACAATGGAAGATACCTTAAGAAAAAAAACTAACATTTAAAATGAAAATTGTTTGTTCTCATAGGGTAAACTCATGATATATGGATTAGTGAGCTGCAGGTTACGATCGATATAAATTAAGCACAATGATCAGCTTGGTACCTGAGGAAACTTGGGCTGCGGCATCGGCTCCATCTCAAGCCAAGATGGTTGCATGATGTCATGGTGATGAGGAAACTTGGGCTGCGGCATCGGCTCCATCTCAAGCCTTTTTTATACAAAGATGGTTGCATGATGTCATGGTGATGATCTCCTACTGCCGATGGCAAGCTGAATTTGGCATAAAAAATGAAGTCAACCTCGACCTCGACGACGGCAATTGACCACTGCTCAACAGAGGGAAATGTATGGGACTATGCGAGGCATGCTTGGACTATTTACTGACAAATACTACTTGAAGATACCGAACTACTACTTCAATGCATAATTAGTCTTTTGGTGTGCCTTTGGGTGTTCCAATAGAATTGATTGCATGAGATGTGCATGGCAAAGTGACGGACATGATCAGTAGCGCTGGAGGAGAACCATGCATGGCTGGAAGGGAGTGGATGTGTGTTGCCTGTTGGTGCCTTGGTGGATGAGTAAGTGGGATGACACTCACAATGCAGAAACTAGTTATTATCTTGGGTAACGTGGACTTGGAGTCTAAATAAGACTTGGAAGTCTTGTTTTTCTCCCTCTCTCTTCCATAAATATACTGTCACATCAGCACCACATCAACAAAGTGTAATAAATATGATGGTAATAAATAAGCTTATTGGTAGAGTCTGCATTGTGAGTGTCCTAACGGCGGCAGTTTTTGATGACGTGGCTCAAGGAGAACAAAGAGTCTGGTGCGCAATTGCTCCTGTGATAAGTTCAGTTGGTGCACGTTGAGGGAGATGAAGAGACGATGGCAGCCGATGAGCCAAGGCCAAATCAAATAGCATGTGGCTAATAGAGTAGTGGCTTGTAGGACCCAATGATGATGTGGCATAGCTGCATGTCAAGAGAACTCTCTAGTGGGCTTTACAAACATAGGTGTAGTAGATAAGATGTCTACTAAACTCTTTCGATTATTAGTTCCTAAATTAAATATGACATATATACAGAACTTTTGCACTCTGAACTTTTATGTTTATAACCGACGTTAAATTTATTGTTTGTTTATCCATTTGTCTAGAGTTTCTTCTATTTAAACTGAGCATCTATAAAGTCCATATATCAGTTTTAATATGCAGTTTTAATTTCTTACACCACACAATACTTATATGTACATAACTGCAACCAACAGTGCTAAAGGAGCCTAAGGAATCAAGTACGCGATGAGCATCAAGACACTCTGGAATGAGTGGAAAATTCATTGCTTAGTGGTCCTCAGTTTCACATTACAGTTTTTCCTCTTCTTTACTGGAAGTCTTCGGCGGCGTAGCACCAACAACCTACTTAATTTCACAATTTGGATAGCTTACCTGGGTGCAGACTTGGTAGCAGTTTATGCTGTTGGCTTTCTCTCAAGACAAACATCTGCAGGAAGTGACTCCTTAAGAGGTGTCCACCATCTAGCTTTCTTTTGGGCACCTTTCCTTCTCATACATCTTGGTGGACAAGACACAATCACTGCTTTTTGCCATTGAGGACAACAATTTATGGTTGAGACATTTGCTGAATTTGATTGTTCAAGTTACCCTTGCCATATATGTATTTTGGAAGTCCATTGATCAATACAGTTATCAACTTATAGCTTCTGGTATTTTTGTCTCTGTTACTGGAATCATCAAGTATGGGGAAAGGACAATGGCCTTAATGTATGGGAACCTAAGAAACATGGATGGTGCTCTTCAGAAAAACAAAAACATGAATGGCTCCAATATTAATGAAGATGATGACTCCGAAGATGTGGAAGTGGTTCCAACATTAGAGCTGGGGGTAGTCATATTGGTTATCGTGGAACTGTTTCTCTTGCTTTTGCAATCAGCTGCTGGTGTCCGTGAACTCTTTGCAGGACACACCTTGCACCAAATGGAAAAGTACCAAAGGAGGGTACTAACATCTCGTATCCTCCATCTCTATGAGGCCGACATGCCCAAGTTATTGGAGTTTGAACTTGGCCTTATGTACGATGATCTCTTCACCAAGGCTCAGGTGATTCGTACAAAAAGTGGCATAGTACTTCGAAGCTTGTCTCAGATTTCTATGGTAGTCGCTTTTGTTCTCTTCCTTGTAAGCGACCATCACAGATACAACAGGGCCGATCGTGCAATCACATACTTGTTATTTTCCGGAGCCTTTTTCCTGGAAGCTTGTGCTGTATTTTTGTTGCTGATGTCGCCATGGACTTGGCCATGGTTGAAGGATCGAAGGTGCTTCAGGCTCGCTCATGTGTGCACAACTCTCCTCAGGATGACTAAGAGGCGGACACTATGGTCAAATTCGAGCCTACCATGACCAAGGACGCGGCGGCCCCCTGTGGCATCGCCACTTCCTGCTGGTGAGGTGCCGCCGCCCCCGGCACCGTCCACAGGAGGGTCGACGCCGCCGCCGACGTCCCTCGAAGCCGCCACGCGCCGGGGGACGCCAGCTCGGCTCGTCATGCCCCATGGTTTCGCTGCCAACACCGCCGCTTTTCGATCCGCTTGAGCTTGGCCTGGGCGGGGGTTCTGCGGCCTCCCATCCGGTCGACCCGATGTTGATGAGCTCGCGGCTTCCAGCGCCGTGCAGCGGGCCACCTCGTGGAGTCCCCGGCAGCGCCGAGGGAGCCCCGGTCGCCGCCACATTTGGACGGAAATGGGGACACCCGCATCGATGTCGGAGGCCCACCTTTCACCGCCCCTACGACGCAGCTCAGCCCGCGCTGGTGCTGGGGCTTCGGTGGTTGCTGGTGTTGGCACCTCGGTGGACGCAAATCGCAGTTGCTGCGCGAGGCCGCTGCCCCCATCTGCCGGGCTGTTGAGCCGACAACCCCGTCGGTGACAACCTTCACCGGAGGTCCGCTCAGCAGAGATTGAGGATCGGGTGTGTGTGCACGCCCACGCCACTCCTCGTCGGGACCGCGCCTGCGTCGGGTCGCGCACCCCAGCCTCTACCCACACCCCGCGCCGCAGTGCCCGGGTCGCATCGCTGCCGAGGGCGGCTAACGCGACTGCAAGCCCAGCATCTCTTGCTTCGAAGTTGGGCGAGAAGGTGGACGAGGCTGAGGCTCCTGCCGCCATCGAGGACAAGATCAGGGACATCTTCGTAGGGGAGTGCCGCCGGCTAAGCGGCGCCGCTTTTGAGATCCTTCTCAACCGGAGCGCTCGACCTCCACTTTGGGCCTCAATACCGAGGGGTTGGTCGAGGAGGTCGCCCTTAACCCCCGGCCTGTGTCGGGATGTTTTGTCGCAAATTTGTCAAGATGTAATCCCTTCATTTGTATCCTGTAGTTATTAGGTGTCGCATCGGTAACTGTTTGGTTACCGTTGCATCTTGTTGTTTGAACTTTACTCTGCTTAATGAAAAACACGCAACGGCGTGGTCTCCAAAAAACTATGGTCAAATTCCATGGGTCAGTACAGCTTTCTGAGCTATGTGGGTTGCGAGAAGTCGAGGCTGTCGAAGCTAGTGAAGAGGGCGGTGAGGATCACGGCATTCCTAGTCGGCACCAATAAAGGGAAAAAAGCCACTGTTGTGGCTGAGCAAGCTGTTGGATACTGAACATGTCATGGTGGACGGCCAGATAATGGAGTCTATCAAACGAACAGTGTACGAATTACATAGAGAAGGCCCGAACAGTCTACTGGATAACCAAGGCTCGTCTAACATAGCCCCCCTTCTGAAACATCTGGTGCCCGACTTTGGAGCCAGTCTAGGTTATGGCATTGTGTGCTTTCATATATTCACTGAGGTATACTTACATGAGTACACCAGCACTTACACGAGTGACATGATGGTCACTGCATGCCGCAATCTGTCCAACTACATGCTCTACCTTCTGGTGACACGACCTGAAATGCTGCCTGTCAGTGGCACCACGGAACCTACCATAAATTTTTTTCTTGACAAGATCGCTCGAGAAGATTGGCACAGACAGGACATTTCCACCCAAATATCCAGAGCCAGAGAACTTCGGGTGGCAGACTTGGGTTTGCCCTTCGGGCCGGAGGAGATACAACAATTCCTATCCCCATCCGAAAGTGTGCTGCACGAGATGATGAGCGTTTGGACGAGCCTGCTGGTTTACTCCGCCGGCAAGTCGCGAGCAGCAGTGCATGCAGCGGGGCTGAGCAGAGGAGGGGAGCTCATCACCTTCGTTTGGTTGCTAATGGCGCACAACGGGCTTGGCGATGTTGGAGAGCGGTATGCCTTCACTATTCAAGGTATGCAAGCAGGTTTCGACGCTTTTAAGGGTACTGTCTTGCACCCGAAGGTTTGCTAACGTTTGTGATGTTTGGGCAGGGAAACCTGAGATCGTGCTGTTCCCGCTGCCGTTGCAGGGCCACATCAGTCCTATGCTTCAGCTCGCCGCGCTGCTCCGTGCGCGGGCTTCGCCGTGACGGTCCTCCACACGCGCTTCAATGCCCCCGACCCCACGCGCGCTATCCGGCCGAGTTCAACTTCGTCCCGATCCACGAGTCGTTCTCCGACGAGGTCACCTCCCCGGCGCCGACATCATCACGCAGCTCGTGGCCCTCAACGACGCCGGCGAGGTGCCCTTCCGCGAGACCCTCGCGTTGCTGGTGCGTGCGCGTGTTGGCCAGCACGACGTCGTATGCGTGGTCGTCGACGGCCAGTGCTACTCGGCGCTGCGCGCGGCGCACCAGATAGGCGTCCCTGCGCTGGCGCTACAGACTGACAGCGCGGCCTCGCTCCGCTGCATGCTCGCGTACCCTCGGCTGCGCGACGCTGGTTTGGTTCCCGTCAAAGGCAAGTAAATCAAGACCAAACTCGCACTGCATCGTCATGTCATGTCACTACTGATTAGCTAGTTGCGGTTGCAGAGGATAGGCGGGACGAGCTGGTGCCGGACCTCGAGCCGCTACGAGTGCGAGACCTGATCCGCGTCGACGGCAGCGACACAGACGCGCTGTGCAGCTTCATCGGCCACGTCGCCGACGCCATCCGGGACTCGGCGTCCGGCGTCGTCATCAATACCTTCGAGGGGATCGAGTTGTCGGAGCTGGCCAAGATCCCGCACGAGCTGTCCCTTCCGGCGTTCGCGGCCGGGCCTCTGCACTCGCTGTCCGGCGCACCGGCGGAGCAGAGCCTGCACGCGCCGGACCGCGGCTGCCTGGCTTGGCTGGACGAGCACCCGCCGCGCTCCGTGCTGTACGTGAGCCTGGGCAGCGTGGCCTGCGTCGACCGCGTTGTGTTCGAGGAGATGGCGTGGGGGCTGGCCGGCAGCGGCGTGCCGTTCCTTTGGGTTGTCCGGCCGGGCTTGGTCGGCGGCGGCGAGGAGGTTCCGCCATTGCCGGATGGGTTCAGCGAGGAGATCAGGAACAGAGGGAAGGTTATCACATGGGCTCCACAAAGAGAGGTCCTGGCGCACGCAGCCATTGGTGCGTTCTGGACGCACTGTGGATGGAACTCCACGTTGGAGAGCATCTGCAAAGGCGTGCCCATGCTTGTGCAGCCAGCTTCGCAGACCAGATGTTGAACGCGAGGTACGTCACGCATAAGTGGGGTGTTGGAATGGAGGTTGGGGAAGACATTGAGCGGGGGAGGGTCGCCGAGGCGGTGACCAAACTGATGGTCGGTGAAGATGCAGCTCAGATGAAGGAGAGGGCTCACCGTCTGCAGATACAGGCATCTTCAGCTTCTAGTTTGTCCATCGACAGTCTAGTCCGTTACATATCGTCCTTGTGAACACAAAGATTTGTCATGCCAAATGGTCAAATGTACTAGTGTGTTGCTGAATTTAAAATTTATACCAAGTACCCAATCTTGACTCTCAATTGATATTATAGAAATACTCAAACACAGGCGATTGACAAGCTGCTTATCCACCAGTCACCAGCGCCCAAATGCCTGACATGGTGAGATTTCTGCGGTGGCAACGGTTGTGGCAACGACAACAAGTGTTAATCGGCGACTTGGAGTTCGGCCGTTCAGGGGGAGGCGACCGCAATATATATTCATTTTTGGCGGTGCTGTCTTCCTGATCATCTTTCTTCTTCTTCTTCTTTCCAAACTCGCACTCCAAGTCCTTCACCATGTCAAACACCTTCGGACCATAACTAGTCGGTGCCGGCTGCGGTTTCGACTCGCCCTTATTGTCAAAGTATATATTCATTTTGCATCTCTGTACCTATGCTTACTGCAGAGGAAGCGTCTGTGTTCCATGTACACAGTTTTGGTGGATCCCTTCAGGTAAGTGGAGCAGGTTTCTTCGATGCAAGCTACACAGCCGGTCTTCACTTTAATCTGCCCCGATAATGAAAACAGGTCGGGGTAATCAGTGATGGTGACAAAGATGATGGCACGAAGAGTGAACTTCGCTTGCGTGCGCATCAACCATCCTGACCCCATCATCAAACAAGTACCGCATCTCCTCCATGAACGGCTCCAGAACACATCTATATCGCGTTGCGGGCTGCCCGGTCCGATATGAGCATGGTGAGCAAAACATACCTCCGCTTTTGACAAAGATGTGGAGGTAGATTGTACATGGTGAGGACGACCGCCACGCGTTTGTGTGCTGCTGCTCGGGTCACCGAATGAGTTCGTTCCGCCGGTACTCAATGCGAACCGAACATTCCAGGCTCCTCTCGCAAAGTCGTGGTAGGCGGCGCCGGTCTTGCCACCGCTAGCATCCGAAGGGTGTCGTAGCTTCCCCGTCATCCTTTACACGATCACTAGATGCATGCCGGTCATGTGCTTAGCATCCTCGGGGTTCCCATAGAGAGCCCGCAGCGCATCGCTGACCGGAAGGTACCACATTGACAGCGCTGGACGTTTCCTCTGCGTGTAACCTTCCTCTTCCTCGTCCTGCGTTGACATGATCTTCTTCGCGGCCGCACTGGTTTTCTTCGCCCCTTCTTCTTTTTTTTCGCCCGTCCTGCTTCCTCATCGAGCTCATCGTCCACGCGACATCCGGCATTCCGCTTGTATCGACTAGCGCCCGCAAAGGCGGACAAGCTGGTCAAATTCTTGTACTGATCGCCCCGATATAGGATACAGTGGTTGGGGCAGGCATCGAACTTCTTGAGTTTCATCGCCACTGGCCGGATCAACTTCTTAGCACGATACGTACTAGCAGGAACCTTGTTAGGCGTTGGATACGTGGTGGCTAGGTAACTTACGAGCTCATTGAAGCTAGTGTCAGACCAGCCATGACGAGACTTCAACATCAGCAAATTCAGGTTAAAACTCAGCGCCGTGCAACCCTTCGGACTGTCTTTATAAAGCGGATCAATTGCTGCCTGCTTCATCTCTTTGAAGTTCTCCAACCATCTCGGGCACCCAAACGGAATGTCGCCCTCATCGAGTCGAGTTGACCAAATCTTCAAAAACCCGACATCCTCGTGCGCGTCATCGGATTCTCCTCGCCGCCATCTGCTCCACCACCACCACCACCACAGTCATCGTAGTCATCGCCGACGCCACCGTGCTTTTCGAACAAATCTGATGGAATTGGACCGGTACCGGTGGACTTCCCGGTACCGGATCGGGCGGGGGACTGCTCGTACTTGGATCGATTGGTGGATCGGCGGGTGGAACTTCTTCGCCGTGAAAAGTCCGCACCAAATAGTCATTGACGGCCATGCATGATTAGGTGAGATCGCACCACGATGTCGCGAACGCTTTTCATTCTTGCAGCAAGCGCAAGGGACGTATAATCGTGCTCGTTGAATTATCTCGCCGGTCGCTTTGCTCGAGCAACAAACTTCTTCACCTCATCATAGTATTCGTCATCAACCCTCCTCATCTCATACATCCAGATGGGCTCGGTGCCTCTCCATCCCTGTCTCCCTCGCTCTTCCAAAAAGCTAAGTGCCGTTACATAGTACTCAAACAAAAAAAAAAATAAGAAGAAGTTCCACCATAGATCCGATCTAGGGAAAGGCAGTTTTCTCTCTCCTCCATGGATCTAGATCTAGAGAGGGGATGAAAAAGAGGGAAATAAAGATGAAAAGAGGCCTTTACCGACCAATTAGTGTCTTCTCCTCTCCCAAATCAAAGCCAAAAGTCCCAAATCAAAGATTTTGTCAAAATTTGGGTCAAAACCTCCCCCCCACAAGTTGGAAGAGGAAGATCCGTGGAGAAGATGAAGGGGCGCGGCTGTGCTTTTATAGGGACGACGCTTTTGCGTGGCGGGCGCCTAATTTGCCCGCCACGCAAAGTCCTGGCGGGCGTGGCGGGCGCCTGCAACGCGCCCGCCACGCAAATTTTTTTTACGGCCCGCCACGCATAATACAACCTCTCACGTGGCGGGCCCTGTCAAGGCGCCCGCCACGCTAATGATCTCCCCTTGGCGCGCGGCCGCCTATTCAATTCCGTGGCGGGCGAAATTTGTGCCCGCCACGGAAAAGAAACGGCCGCCGCTCGGAAAATCGAATCGGTACTAGTGTATGGCAATGGCGGTGGGTTGAAGAGCGGTGAGCGAGGTGGCGGGGACACCCGTTGGGCGGCAGTGGGCGACGCAGGGTGTTATGATGATGCTCTACGACGAGCTTGCCTTGGGATTAGGTGGTTTAGCTCGAGGAACAAAAAGGGGTGCTGGTGGCGTGGTGAGGGTATCACGGCGGTTCTCGGCGGTGAACTTGCCCTAGGAATAGGGAGGGTTGGATGAAGGGACAAGGGTAGAGGCGGGGCGAGTACGTTGGGCGTTGAGGCAGTCAAGCGACCGGGGCGGCGAGAGGATGGCTGGGGGGAAGAAGATGATTGATGCTTAAAAGAAGCGCCACTGACCGTGAGTTCCAGGTGCGTAAAGTTTTGGGGTGTCAAATCACATGTTTAATGGTACGTAGGAAGGGGTGTATGGACATTAATAAAAAAACTAATTATTGAGACTAATTAATTCGTCATTAGCACATATTTACTGCAGCATGACAATTTCTAATCACTGACTAATTAGGCTAAAAAATTTGTCTCGCAAAACTACACGCAATCTCTCCAATTAGTTGGTTTTAGTCTACATTTAACTCTATGCATGTGATGTGATAGGATTGTAAAGTTTTGGGGAACCATGATCCGCTCCCAATGCAAATAAGCCTGTTTGAGATTTTTAGATGAACTGATCGAGGTTTCATTTTAGGCCTTCTAGAACAAAGATTTTTTTTTAATTTTTCTATGAAAATAAATGTCAATAAATTGCTACGATTTAAGGAAACCCTTAGTATGGTAAGATTATCTGAGCTGAAATGTCATTTATCAAGGCGACCATTTAACGAGGTTATTTGACTATCCCTAAATACAAGGTTGGATCTAACATATGCTCTCTTCATCCCCAAATCAGACATATGGTAGAACTCTACATGTAACACCCAGTTTTGTATATCAAGAAAGTCGATGGTTATTGATATCAATGTGTGCAAATGATGTGTATTTTCAGGGAACATATTATTGGCTCCGATTCTGAACTCAACTATAGTGTTTGGATGAGCACGACACATCCATACTTGCAAGTCTATTAGTGTTATGTTTTTGTGTTTCTCTTCATGCGCGCAACAAGGAGATCAATCTATCTCTGTTTTCTTTGGTTGCACATAGCCAAGACTGCAACAAGCAGTAGTATTAGAGTAAGTGTACAACGCACGGGGCTGTGTACGTCTCTGGGCGTATAGGCCGGATATTATATCCATTATCTAAAAAAAAAAAAAAGTGTACAACGCACCTGTCCATTTTGTCTGCCTCTCCGCCATTGGTTGCAGCTGCACCCGGCCACCCGCCATTGGTTGCACGTCGTCGAACATCGTTAGAGTTCAGGTATCTCCGCCATTGGTTGCAGCTGCAGCCTCTCCGCCATCGCCATTGGTTGCCTCTGCGCCGCCGGCACTGAAAGCAATGACAGAATTGAAAAAACTCACGGAAAGCACAAATCTAAGCCAGGCCCAGAAGACGAATAGTAGGCGACGGAAAATCATCGTCACCATGCTCTGTTCCGGCCACTAAATCCGATCACCATACTCACTGTTATTGGACCAAGTGAAAAATCTAACTCAATTACAGTTTCTTCAACTCTAGGCTCTAGCATTGTGTAGAGAGGGGTTCATACGAGCTCCAACAACCATCAAATGGCCTCCGTAGGAAACACCGCCACCGGCGACCGCCGCCGCCGCGTGCTGTTCTTCCCGCTCCCGTACCAGGGCCACATCAACCCCATGTTCCAGGTCGCCGGCCTGCTCCACGCGCGAGGGTTCGCCGTCACCGTCTTCCACACCCACTTCAACGCGCCGGACGCGTCCAAGCACCCCGCCTACGACTTCGTCCCCGTCCACGACGGCGGGATGCCGTCGGCGAACAGCCCGGACATAGTGCAGGTTACCGTGGATCACATCCTCACCTTGAACCGCGCGTGCGAGGCGCCGTTCAGGGAGCGCCTGGCCGCGCTGCTGGAGCAGCACACGCGGGACGAGGAGGAGGACGTCGCGTGCCTTGTCGCCGACGCGCACCTGCTGACGCTCATGGACGTGGCGCGTGGGCTCGGCGTGCCCACGCTCGCATACCGCATCGGCAGCGCCGCGTGCTTCCGCTCGTTCATGGCGTTCCCCATGCTCTGCGACAAGGGCTACCTGCCAGCTCAAGGTAAGTCGTCGGAGCTGGACATGCCGGTGATGGAGCTGCCGCCGTACCGCGTCCGGGACCTGCCGTCCGCCGCCAGCGGGCCCGCTCACGGCCAATTGCGGGAGGTGTTGTCCCGAGCGGTGACAGCCGTGAAGACCTCGTCGGGTCTCATCATCGACACGTTCGACGCGCTGGAGACCGACGAGCTCGCGTCGCTCCGGCTCGACCTCGCCATCCCGGTGTTCGACGTCGGCCCGCTCCACGTGCACTCGCCGGCAGCCTCGAGCAGCCTGCTGCAGCCGGACCGACGGTGCCTGGACTGGCTGGACGCGCAGAGCCCTGCGTCCGTGCTTTACGTCAGCTTCGGCAGCCTCGCCACCATGTCCGCCGCGGAACTGGTGGAGACCGCCTGGGGCATCGCCAACAGCGGTCGCCCCTTCCTCTGGGTGCTCCGGCCGGGCCTCGTCCGCGGCGCGCCGCCGACGCAGCAGCGGCCGTCGCTGCCGGACGGCTTCCACGCGGAGACTCGCGACAGGGGCACGGTGGTGAGCTGGGCGCCGCAGGAGGAGGTCCTGGCGCACCCCTGCCGTGGGCGCGTTCTGGACGCACTGCGGCTGGAGCTCCACGATGGAGGGCCTGTGCGCTGGCGTGCCGATGCTGTGCCGCCCGTGCTTCGGTGATCAGTTGGGGAACGCCAGGTACGTGGATCACGTGTGGCGGACCGGTCTCACGATCGACGGCGAGCTCGAGAGGGGCATGGTGGAGGCCGCTATCACGACAATGATGGGGGCAGGCGAGCCCGGCAACGAGCTGCGGCGGTGGGCACGGGAGCTCAGTAGGAGAGCGAAGGAGTGCGTGGCTGTGGCCGGCACGTCCGACCTCAACGCCGACAAGCTGGTGAACCACATCCTGTCCCTCTAGCCGGCCATTAACTTGGTACAGGTGCAAAATCTTGTGTTGCTATGGGCCTAAATCGTGCCTTTACAAGCCCACTGACGGGCCTATTTCTATGTCCCCATAGGTTTTCATATAACGAACGTATCATATGTAAACCAACCCCTTCATGAAAATCTGTGCAGACTATGACAAATTTTTTTTTTTAAATTCATTAAAAAAATCACACATGTAGATGATACGATGATACACAATCTTGCAAAATATCTTGTTCAAATTCGACTTCGTTTGTGAAATATAAAAATAACAAATTTCAAGCCGAAAAGTTGTCTAGATGATTTGTTAGAAATTTATTATTTTTATATCTCACAAACAAAGTCAATTTGGATGTGACATTTTACAAGGTCTGTGCATCATCATATCATCTAAATGTGTGATTTTTTTGGTAAATTTAGATGATCTTTTTGCCATGGTTTGCATGGGTTTTCACGAAATCCTAGTTTGCACGTGATATGTACGATTAAGCCCTTCCAACCTTTAAGCATCTAGGAGTAGAATATTTTCGATCTCTTTTGGGACACTGTCGTCCAGGTGGCAAGGAAAACCACTCCGTGCTTCTCACGACGACAAAATAGGGCTCGCGCCGTGCCTTCTTTCCCGGCGACACGGTTTGGCCCACCGAGTGGACTTGTCGGCGGCATTCACCTTTGTTGCCGCTTTCCCTACAAAACCGAAATTCCAATATAGCATGGTGCGGAAACCTTTTCACCCAAGCGAATATCCCTTCAATGTTATCTTTCACAATGCGAGGGTTTCGCTTGTCTACGCCTCCGATGATCGAAAGATGGTGAAGGCACGAACATCCCTTTGCCAAGAGGGTTTTCAATTTCGGCCGAAATTTTCCGAAATTCCCGAAATTTCGGGTTTCTCGATGAGCACCGAAAAGAAATCCTGTACGGTCAAAAGATTTTGTGTGAATTTGTCTCCCACACAAATAGCGCCAAGATGGCCCAAAATCGACTTCCTCACCGCCCACCATATATATAGCCCTACAAAACCCTAAAATCACACGCAAAAATCCACACTATCCCCTCTTACCGACTCTCCTCTGTTGGGCGGCGGCGGCTTCATGCGGGCGCACCGAGCCCGCGATTTGTGAGCCCCCCTTTAGCCCCATAGAAATGCGGAATCATGTCAAATTTTTTCATGTATTTGTGGTGTATGATCAACCATAGATAGTTTCTAGGGAAATCATGTCAATTTTTTTAAATTGAATTTAATTTGAATTTGAGCCGAAATTTCAGGAATTTTTGAAATTTCCCTTTTTCCTGTGGGTTCCGAATTTTTTGTTTCCCATATTAAGCCATGTCGTTCGCATTCAGCCGAGAGTCCTAGCTGATGACGAACATGTTCGCCCCGATAAATATGATTTCGATTTTCGCCGCATTCGGGCCTCTCTCTCGCTCTCCCAGGATGGCTGTCTTCAGCTGTAAGAGGGCGAGGAGGGGGTGGGGGCAGTCCTTAGCCTTCCCCAACACCATGCCTGCTCATTCTTTGTCTATGTTTGTTTTCTTTTGGGAATAAATAAATAGAGCTCATGCTGCTTCCGGGAAGTCAAAACACAGGTGCCTCAACTCCTCTATCCAAGTGATAAAGCACGAGGCAGAGCATTGGGTGTGAGGAGGGATCCTATTAGGTTATTTGTTCAGTGAGTACTAAGGGGCTATTGATCCAGAGCACTGGGAGCTCATGCTGCGGGGGTGATGGGCATTCTTCATGTAGATATTTCAACTTTTAATCGGTAGGGTTAACTCGTTAATCAGCAAATATAGGATCTATTTGTTTCCTCTTTACTTGGCAGTGTCAAAACGCAATCATTATCAAAGAAAAGCTCCGAGCGTCACACGGTGAGAACGCTTCTGCCGATTGCACGTGAGAAGAAAAACCTATCCTAAATAGTCCCTCGACTGGAAATAAATGGAGGTAGCTGAGAACCTTAATCAGTGTTTAAACAACTGTCTCTATCACTGTCGATCTGCCACTATTTACTAGTGTTTGTTTGGCTGTTCTCTATCTGTTCAGTTGATGCTACCAATGCACACTAGAAGTCAGCTGTTGAACCTCTGAGTCCTTGTCGGTTGTGGGTCAGGTTCATGGATCACGTGCACACTAAAGAATGCTAACAATGGAGCACACAATTCAGGCCGGGGTCAAAGAGATTCTTGTGGCGATATGCCAGGTGCTATGCCGTCCCTCCCCTCCTCTGAACCCTCCTACACCTTCCCCGCCGCCGCCCCCTGCCCGTACTCGTCGGCGAATTTGCCGGCGATGAGGGTGGGGGTCGGGCCGCCTCTCTTAGCTCCCCTCCCTCCCTCCTCCTTCCTTTCCTCTCCCCCACAATAAAGCCACTCATGGAAGCTTTGAGGTGTCCTAGGAGATCCATCTCGAATGGCTGCTGGTCCTCAACCTTGAGGAAACGAGACAAGATGATGGTGATGCCCAACTGGATTGCGCGGATCGAGATGAGCGGGAAGAAGATGTGCCACGACGACAGCTTCGTGCCAGTGCGCGAGCCGACCATCGTCTGGTCCGCGCCCATCAAGCCCATCAAGGACGGCGCCGCTTCGCCCTTCGCCTCCGCACTCTTTGAGGAAGAACGCCACAAGCGGCAGCTGCAGTCCATCAGGCCAAGACACCGCTGCACCTGGACGGGTCTGCGGCGTCGACTCCTGAGATCGAGGCACACCGGTAGGACCTACTCCCCACGCGGCGGCGTTCTGCCAAGCCTGCTGCGGCCCAAACTCCAAACCTCGCCGTCGCCAACTCCCACAACCACCGCTCCAAGCTCGCCGCCGGAGCCTGCTGCCCAAACCCGCGCGAGTCACCACAGCACCTCCGGCAAGGGCGCCGCCCGTGCTTCCCCATGGGATCCAAATCTCCGGTGATGGGAGTTTTTTTCACCGTTGCCTCTGCTCACCACGTGGTGGGTCCCATCAGTGGGTCCCTTGTTTGCTACGTGTGTCACATGCAGGGCTGGGTGTTCTCCTCTCTGCAATGTGGTGGTTCCCTGGAATGCTCTGGTGCTCCTCTCCGCAACGTGGTGGTTCCTCAGCCAAGCTTATCCATGAAGCTTCTTCTTTTTCTTTTTTCCTTCTTTAGCTTTCTTTTATTTTATGGTCCTTTCCACGACAGTCTCCGGTCTGTATACCTGCAGCAAGGTGGCCCTTCTTCTGGTGCTCGTTCGATAGCGCCGCCTCCCCTGGGATCCTGGTCCGAGTCACATCTTCAATCTCCGGCAACTGATCCAACCATATCAACTGGTCGCTGGTGTGCTCATGCCTCGTCGACTTAACTAGCCCATCTTCAACCGATGATTTGCACGGTCCTTCCGCCCAGGTGTATGCGTCTTCGACGCTTCTGCGACCCCCGCCGACGGCTTCCTCGTCACCATAGACAGTGCTACCGCTCTCTGCAGTTTCGGGGCTTCAATGTTACAAGTTCTTTTTCTGAGAACTTTATTGCAATCCGGACTGTTGTGATAATATAATCTATAAAGTGTTTGTTGTCAAAAAAAAAAAAAAAAAAAAAGAATGCTAACAATGACTTGACCGATCGATGAGCCTATGACACGATATGAAAATTCGAGGACACCCAGCACGTAGCTAGGCTTCTCAGCAACCACCCTGCAGGCGGCAATGGCCGGACAAGAAGAGCATCGCGACGGCATCTCCCGCCGTCGCCATGTCGTCCTCTTCTCCCTGCCATTCCAGGACCACCTCAACCCCATGCTCAAGCTTGCGGCGCTCCTCCACTTTGTGTTGACTTTAGTAAGGGGTGGGGGGAGAGATAAGGGCTACTGTGCATAGAAGTAAAAAAATTGAGCAGATATGGAAAACATACCTCAGATTCAGCTTTTCGAAGCTCAGAACGTCTTGTGTCAAGCATTTGCTTAATCCATTGGAACTTCTTTGTCAGTAGGAAGGCCTGTCCAATCTGGTTGACATCATCCCGCCGAAGCTTGGTAAATGTCAGGCAAAAGAACTCATTATTGGCTAGTAAATGTTAAGGAATCAATAATCATGAATTCAAGTGTCATTTTTTTTTTTTTTTTTCGAAACCGAGCTCTTACCCGTATTGCATTAAGAGAGGTTTGGGATAGTTCAATTACATCCTAGACGCCCCCATGGCGAAATGCGCCAAGGAGGGGAAATAGGCAAAAAACACTGACACAAGGCGTGGGCTACAACGGTGGAGCCAGAAGTGGTGTACTTAGTAAAAAAACAAATGTGCAACGGAAAAGCGGCAACGACAACGATCAGCGGCCCCTATTGGAGGGGCGTCCCCGGCGTGGGCGGCTGGGATGAGTATGTTTACCATGTTCCGCTTGTGTTGCGGGACAGTGCCCTTGAAATAGTTGAGGAACCGCTCTGCAATCGTCGGATCTGAGTCTGTGGAGCCGGCGCTCTCCGACTTGCCCTCCCACTTGTTCAGCAAGACACGGCGGGCCTGCCGCTCTGGCTTGGGATCCCGGAATGGCAACAAGACGAACGCTCCGTCTAGGAATCCATCCGTCGTCAATCGCACGCGTGACACAGAGTCTTGGCAGTGAGTCGATGAGTGGTTGTTCCAGAGGGAGCATGAGAGAGTCGACGAAGTAGAGGTAGTCGACGAAGTAGTTTACCTAGTGAGGCTAGGCCTCGCCGTGGCCTGGGCATCCCGATGCGATGTCGTCGCAGGGCTGCGCCTCTAAGATGATCCACTTGTTCATTTCTATAACACACACTACTAATAAATGCTACATCTAAGATGATCCACTTGTTCATTTCTATAACACACACTACTAGTAAAGGACAGGAATGTAACTGATAATAATGATAATAATCCCTCGACTGGGATTTAATGGAGGTAGCTGAGGACCTTAATTAGTGTTTAACCACTGTCTCTATCACTGTTCATCACTGTCGATCTGCCACTATTTTACTAGTGTTTGTTCGCTGTTCTCTATCTGTTCAGTTGATGCTACCAATGCACACTAGAAGTCAGCTGTTGAACCTCTGAGTCCTTGTCGGTTGTGGGGTCAGGTTCACGGATCATGTGCACAGTAAAGAATGCTGCTCCCTCGAGTTTGTTGTTTTTGACTTTTGGACATCATGTTTGACCATCCGTCTTATTTAAAATATTTATGTAAATCATAAAATAAATTAATCAATATTCAAGTATCTTCATTGATAAAATAAGTCGTAACAAAATAAATTATATTTATGCAAAAAATTTGAATAAGGCAAAACATCAAATAAGATGACACGAAATCCGCGGGTGACAAACTCGGTGGGACGGAGGGAGTACCAATGACTTGACCGATCAATGAGCCTACGACATGTCCGAGCGCCGGTGGGGCTCGGTGAAGAAGGCGTGTCCGGTAGTGACACGACTATATGAAAAAAAAGCCCAGGGAATTCCGCTGCTTCTTGCGAAAAGTAACAAAGAATGCAATGGCCATAAGAAAGAGTTTCATCGTATCATCTCATCTCGACAGCGACATAAGGCGAAGAGAATACAAATATCAGTGATCTACACGGTGCATCGAGTATTTCCATTCAGACAGATACAAAGATAAAAAAATTGTATGGAACAGAGAATAAATTCATTGGAATACAGATACTTGAGCTCGAATCTCAAAACGTCTAGAAGTCATCTGCTTAACGCCTGGAAAGAGTCCTATATGTAATCTCGTTTTGCTAGATGGCCTTCCCCTAATAAAAAAAAGAATAATAAAAAAATAAACAAAATGTACCGATGGACTGCATCCATGCGTTTGCAAATTGAATATAATAAAAAAATACCGAGGCTTATCTTACAGGCGCAAACCATCGAGCAGGTTCCCTCCGTCGAAGGTGTACAGCCACCGCCAGCTCGACTCCCCACTTCCGTGACGCGACGAGATGAGCAACTCAGGAGTTTGTGCGACTCTCCGCCGAGCCGTGGAGCAGCCACCGGGCCTCCGCCAGCGGTCTTGACCAAACAGCACCTGGCCGGACACTCACAGCCACCGAGACGAAGCGAAACAGTCTCACGCCAGCCCGGTCGAAATACGCCACCGGCGGAGCAGCTGCAGCGCGAGCCTGGTCAGCTACGCCGCCAGGCCGGCGGAGGGCGCGGGCCCCAGGCCTGAGAGGCGGCGCCGCTGCTGGACAAAGCTGCTACTTACTTAGACCAGAGGCTGATGCCCGGCGGCGGGCGCGGGCTCCGGGGCCGGTGGCGCTCTATACGGGGACCAGGACCTTCGACCTCCCAATGCGACGACATGTATTTGTAGCCTGCAACGACAGGCCACAGCCCTGGAGATCAGCAGGCGGCCGCTTGCCTTTATTGCGTTTCGTGCGCGCCTTTCCTCCCAGCGCATGTCGATGGGAGCTGTGCAGGGAACCCGGAGGTCAGAGGGAGGCGAACAGGGCGCAGCTAGAAGAATTTAGAGGCTGCTTGGTTTCAAGCCACACCTCGCCACCAGAGTGTGGCGCCCGCCACCAGTTCTGTGGCAAGGCCACGCTTGCCACGCCAAACGTTTGTCAAGGAAGTTGTGGCGGAGGCGGACGAATCCGTCGCCACACCTGTGGCGGGCCATGGAGCAGTTTAGCGTTGTATTCTCGTGGTGGCTGCCAAACCCGAGTAGTGAACCAAACACTGGCCCCACTGTCCGCGTGGCTGCCAAGGAACAGGGCGTGGCAAGCCGTGGCGCGTGATCCAAACACTGGCCTTTGTCCATGGCTGCCACCAGGTTCGGGCGTGGCGAAGTCCGGCGGCAACCAAACAGCCTCTTATTTTTTTGGTACGGGACGAACTTAGTTCGGCCATGCATGGCGGGGAGGACGGTTGCGATTCACTAATGACGTGGACCAATCACACGCCCGGTAACTCCTAAATTAGCTCTAGTGGGATACTTTATAGGTGCAGTAGATCACGAAAACTGTCTGTCTCTATCACTGTTCATCACTGTCTCGATTGGTTGATGCTACCAATCAATGCACACTAAAGAATTCAGCTGTTCAACCGTTGAGTCCTTGTCGCTTGTGGGTCAGGTTCATGGATCACGCGAACACAAAAAAGACATGACCGATCGATGAGCCTACGATACGATATACGCTAGGAGGCCACCCAGGCAGCCAAGCTTCTCAGCTAAGCTTCTCAGCTACTCCAGCCTATCACCCTGCCAGCGGCAATGGCCGGACAAGAAGAGC
Organism: Hyparrhenia diplandra; assembly: GCA_015847255.1. NCBI lineage: Eukaryota > Viridiplantae > Streptophyta > Magnoliopsida > Poales > Poaceae > Hyparrhenia > Hyparrhenia diplandra. The sequence goes on along the minus strand of JADLZK010013163.1, from coordinate 138,153 downwards.
ATCGCAACGGCATCTCCCGCCGCCGCCATGTCGTCCTCTTCTTCTGCCATTCCAGGGCCACCTCAACCCCTTGCTCAAGCTCGCGGCGCTCCTCCACGCTCGGGGCCTCGCAGTCACCGTCTTCCACACCGACTCCAACGCTCCGGACCCCGCGCGCCACCCGGAGCTCACCTTCGTCCCCATCCACGAGACGCTCGGACACGAGGCCACCTCCCCGGACACCGACATCCTCACCAAAGTGGTGGCCCTCAACACCGCCTGCGAGGCGCCCTTCCGGGAGGCCCTCGGGTCGCTGCTGCGGCGTGGCCAAGACGTCGCGTGCGCGGTGGTCGACGGGCAGTGCTACGCCGCGCTGGGCGCCGCCGGCCAGCTCGGCGTCCCGTGCTCGCGCTCCGCACGGATAGCGCCGCCGCGTTGCGCAACATGCTCGCGCAGCAGCCGCGGCTGCGCGACGCCGGCTATCTTCCCATCAAAGGCAAGCAAGTTGAAACTATTTTCCCCACTGTATTTTGAGCTCACGCAGAGCCAGGAACTCAGGCGTTGACGAGCTGGTGTCCTGCAGAGGAGCAGCTGGACGAGCTGGTGCCGGACCTCGAGCCGCTGCGCGTGCGCGACCTGATCCGCGTCGACGGCTGCGACACGGACGAGATGTGCAGCTTCGTCGACCGCGTCGCCGACGCCGTCGGAGCCGCGGTGACCGGCATCGTCTTCAACACGTTCGAGGCGATCGAGGCGTCGGAGCTCGCCAAGATCCGACGGGAGCTGTCCCTCCCCGCCTTCGCGATTGGGCCCCTGCACTTGCTGTCGTCCCAGGATTCGTCGGAGCAGAGCCTGTACACTCCCGACGGCAGCTGCCTGGCATGGCTGGACGCGCATCCGCCGCGCTCCGTGCTGTACGTGAGCCTCGGGAGCCTGGCCTGCGTCGACCGCTGCGTGTTCGAGGAGATGGCGTGGGGGCTGGCCGCCAGCGGCGTGCCGTTCCTGTGGGTTGTCCGGCCAGGCTTGGTCAACGGCGAGGAGGTTCCACCATTGCCGGACGGGTTCAGCGAGGAGATCAGGAACAGAGGGAAGATCGTCTCATGGGCGCCACAGAGAGAGGTGTTGGCGCACGCCGCCATTGGTGCCTTCTGGACGCACTGTGGATGGAATTCGACACTGGAGAGCGTCTGCCAAGGCGTGCCCATGCTTGTGCAGCCGTGCTTCACGGACCAGATGGTGAACGCGAGATACATCACACATGTGTGGGGTGTTGGCCTTGAGGTTGGGCAAGTGATGGAGAGGGAGACGGTCGCCAAGGTGGTGACCAGAGTGATGGTCGGGGAAGATGGACCTCTGATGAGGGAGAAGGCACGCCGTCTGCAGATGCTGGCAACTGCTGCTACGAGTTCGGCCATGGACGGCCTAGTGCAGTACGTATTGTCCCTGTGAATAAAAACATGTCTGAAATTTGAATGAGTCGATCGGGCATGATCGAATTGTAAGGTGATCTGGATATGTTTGCAAAATCGTCAAATAATGCAATTTGTCGTAACTGAGAGCAAAAGCTGAAGGAATAAGTTGCAATAAGATTGAGGAAAAGCCAACCCAAAATGAACCTTTTGATTGTGCAAAATTATCAACTCTCTTAGTGTTTTGTTGAAGAGTTATAATTAGATTTCTTATCAGCGTAGTAAGCTGAATAAAATTGATCACGATTTTAAGAGCCCAGACAAGGTGTAAAACTGTTAACTGTTTCATTTTCCTATATGCTATAACAAGTAATAGTACAAATCAGCCACCAGAGATAAACATGTTGCAGGAAGCACTAAACATCTTTAAGATCGTGGGGGCAAAATCTACAGATTTGTTTCCTAGATGACGAAACTGCAACTTGTATCTTTGTTAGAAGCACCAGACACGGCAATGGCATCCACACATTTAGCAACGACATGACACAGCATTGAGGTTGCAGAAGAGCTTGATTCTTGGGGATCATCTCGCGTTCGTCAAATCCCTCCACGGTAGCCGCACTTCGGCAAAGTCAGTCAGGCTCACATCGCAGCAGCACTCGGCCAACACAACTCGAAGGTGTCTGTCGCTCACCTTGCGCCGGCACCGGCAGGGACACGCGCTCCGCTGGCTACCACGCTCTGCTCCGACGTCCCTGACTCTGCCCCCTTGGGAAGCACAGAGAGCTCCCACGCCATGCGCCCTGTGCATTCTCGTGGCCATCTTCACTTCTCCCTTCTTCTCTGAGCTAAGCGGGCAGCACGTACCAGCAGACTGTTAGCACTGTCGTACCACAAGCCAAGGATGACCAAGGCGCAAGCTCTGAGGAGGCTGGGCCGGGACCTGAGTGGCTGAGAGCGTGATATATTCACATCCCCTCGAGGAGGAGGTTTCATTCAGATAATATTGTAACAAACTCATTTACAATTCAAATTCTAGTTCATCGCTAGTTACTTTTCCCCTTCAACAAGCCTCGCTTCCCTTCCCCCGATCCTGTGCTAACACAGAGCACCTTTGCCATCACCTTCCACCCGCCTGCCGTGCTTGTAATGGATGACCAAGGCCACACGCCCACACCCATGTCACCTTGCTGTTTTCCCATAAAAAACAAAATAAGAGTGAACCATCCATCTCTGCTTTTTGATTAATTTTATTTCTAAAGTAGTGCTGGACTATGTCCCGGGGAAAATGTAACAATATGTAGTCTGCACGAATTATTTTGAGCTAAATCATATCACTACTATAGATTTGATCTTCACTCACTACAAGAAATTTGAGCTTCTAGCTAGGACGAACGCAATTTGTCATGTATAGTCTAAATTATATCAAAAAAAAAAAAAAAAAAGGAAAAACCCGTCGTCATGCATTTCTTCTTATAATGAGCGTCACAAAATGTTCAGTGTGACGATATTTGGTAAAAACGTCTCATAATGTCCATACTTTATGTGACGCTTTGCTTTCCTATTGTCATGTACTATAGTGTTTAATGACGCTTGGTAAACGACACACAAACACTTCAACTCTCACAAATCGTATTTTGGGAACCCCTTTTTATACTGGTTATTGTGACAACAATGAATATTTGTGACATGATAGATAAATGACAAATGTGGTACCGCCAAATATATTAATTAATTCAATTAATAAATGTCAAGTAGATGTTTACTGAGCTCCGATCATAGATCATACAGGTCATTCACAAAAATCATCTATGAGCACTCTACCAAAACTCTTAAGTCCTAACCACTCTACCAACATTCCATCCTAACCACTCATTCACACTAAATCATCTATGTAACACAGATAACTGATGTTGCTTGGTTTGCTTCAATGGAGCCAGTTGAGCAACAATCTGTCCTTCCATCTATTATAGAGCATGTCAATCAAATTTAAAACCAAAGTTGAATTAATAACTTATATTTGTAATACAACATTGTAAGTAACTCGACTTAGTAAGTTATTACTCACCGTGACAGTATTGATAGGATTAGGTATGATGGGATCAGGAAAAAGGTAGGATTAGGCATGATAGGATCAGAAAAAAGGTAGGATTATGTATTGATAGGATTAGGTATGATAGCCTCAGCTTTAATGACCATAACGATCGTACATCCATCCCCTTCCATTACTTAGATCAGCTCTAGTGTTGCATGAGTGGATGTTTAACCACTGGTTCAATGACATGTAAGTTTGCATCATAGGTCTAGTAATTTTACACAATATTGTAGAGGCCTCAGCATATGAATGTTTACAATCAGAACACATGGCAGGCATGGAATGTTCAGAATCATCCACTGTTTGCCATCACCTTAAGTTAGACCCAATTGTTACATAACTGTGGATGCTGCTAGAACATTTGATAACTGACATGAAGACAACAACAAAAGTGCTTTGATAAAGTTTGCATTATTGGCCATAATTAGCTCACACACGCTCTCACCTACAAAAACAAACCTAAGTCATCGATGGGCTAACATCATCAGTGGCCAACATCCATCCCCCCCCGCCATCACTTAGATTCGTTCTAGTGTTGCATGGGAATGGATGTTCCCATACGGTACTGCAAATCCATGATGAGAAGGGCATTTCCAAATTTGTACCACCAGGAATATGCCTAATCTTCCACGGTTAGCCATCACCTTGAGTTAGGGGGTGTTTGGTTCCTAGCCACCATATGCCTTACACCCTTGCATGTATATATTCCTTCCACCCTTGCACGTATATATTCCTTTACACCCTTTCTTCACCACATGTCAAACCTTGGTGGGGCACCAAACAACCCTCCTAACCTAATTGTTGCTGAATAGTGATTGATACAAGCATACTTGATGACCCGACATGAATAGCAAGTGAGTTAGAAGAAGTAGTGTTAACATAAAGTAATCCATCTCATTATCACATTTACTAAATTATGCATCATTGGCCAAACGACTAAACTTAAATTATCTACTGAAATCTACAGATCGCTAGAAATCACTACCAAATGTACTGAAGTTAGGACCTATATACTAAAAATCTACAAATAACCATCCTAATCTTCTAATCTCTTACCTGGGATTCGTGGACCTAGACGGAGATTTGTTACCCGGGTGGCCAGTTTGGAGCGGGATGGCGAAATGTGGTTGCCACATAGCCGGACCTTGTAGAGGTCCGTCGCCTTTAAAGCACTCTGACATAGGAGCGCTAGGGTTGGGTGAGGCGACCGGGCTCGGGCGGAGGTGCACAACGGCGGTGGAGGTAGGGTCACGACGAAAAGGAAGTAGGCGGCCTGGGTGGCGCGAGGTCGCGGATGACGTTGGCAACGGGATCGCGGTCGAAGAGGAAGTAGGCAATCGGGGTAGTAACGACGGTGAGGCGCGAGGTGTGAGCGATGGTGGCGGAGTTGCGTCTTGGTCAATCTTGGGGACGACGAAAGGGGGCTGCGTGATGGTTGGAATTAGGGTTTTGGCCTGTGGTGCGGTGGCCCATGCAAGGGTTGCCACCCCATGTCACGTCAATGACAAAGGAGTGAAGATACGCGGCGGCAGCTACCGAGGTGCAGTACGTGCCTCCCGTGCGTGACTTGACGGTGCTCCCCCGACCGGTATGCCGCCACGCAAGGGGAAGGAGAAGAGGAGGAAGTGGTCGTGGTGGAGGGTTCGATGATGGATTCCAGAAGTGCGGCGCCAGGAGAAGGGTGGCCGATGGGGACGGGTTGTAGGAATTAGGGGTAGGGTTTCGGCCGTTGGATGGATTTAGATGGATGAGATCGCCCAGATTACTTATTGGGTCCAAGGTGTATCATGGCCCAAAACAGAAGTATATACCCACACCACGCTTACTTTTTTTATTTTCTTTTAATGGTTTAAATGAATTAAATTTTTAGACACAAACAATGATTTCAAACAAAAAAAAAGTTGTCAACAACAAACACTACGTAATTTTCGGTCAATAGCAACACACAAATTGTGTTGTAATATGCCCTTTTGGGTGCAATAGCTGAAATTGCAACAAATGATTTGGTAAACTTGAGATGCGCAAAGTCCGTGGTATTAACCTTCAACCATGATGGCCATTTGGGTGTTGCAATTTTTTTGTATTGCAACCCAATGAGGTGTTGAAACAAGACTATATTGCCACGCTCTAGTTGGTGCTATTGTATCCTATTGCAACATTTCAGGTGATGCTAGAGGTCTCAATGGCATCTAACACCGAAGCGTTGCAATTCCAAAAAAGTGGCGTTGCAAAGGATTGTATTGCTACGCTCTAGTTGTGGTTGCTACACGTTTTTGCCACAAACTTGCTTTGGGTGCTATAGATGATCCCCTATTACTACGAACTGTGATTGGATGCTATACTTGTCAATCCATATTGCCACCAAAGGTTTTTGGGTGCTATATGTGTTCTTTTCTATTGCTACGAAATTAATTTGGATGCTATACTTGATGATCAATATTGGCACCAAAGGTTTTTGGGTGCTATATGTGTTCTGTTTATTACTACGAAATTTATTTGGATGCTATACTTGATGACCAATATTGCCACCAAAGTTGTTTTGGGTGCTATATGTGTTCCCATTTATTACTACTTATTGTGTTTGGATGCTATACTTGTTGACCGATATTGCCACCAAAGTTTGCTTGGGTGCTATATGTGTTCCCATTTATTACTACAATTGTATTTGGATGCTATAGTTGTTTACTAATATTGCCACCAAAGGTTTTGTGGGTGCTATAAAATAACCACCACAATTACCACCAGCTAGGATTGGTTGTTATAGGTTGGCCATTATATTACTACCAAAACCACACAGTTTGAATGGTTGTTACATGTGGCCACCTCTATTGCTTCCGACCTTTATGACATCGAAAAAAATGTGTTGCGATAGGATAAAATATCTTTTTCCACGAATATTGTTGCTACCATAATTTTGTAGCTATTGCCACATGTCTATTCTGCCACGCTCATTTATTTAGACCACCAATAATTTAACAATATAATACGGGATCAATAATAATAATATATTTTTTTAGGTGCAATAAAATGTATATATACTTGAATTAGCCATTCAAGATAAAAATCAACACTCAATTGTTTCAACAAACCACCACACACGAACTTGATACATAGTACTTAAAAAACACATAAGTTTCCAAAGACCGCATTGTTGGAACGAACCCCTAAACGATCCCATCACTTGATCGCCAGAAAGGGTGACTTCAAGGCGATCCCTTCACGGTATGTTTCGCTCCATTAGTGCCGCCCCTTCCTGGAAAGAATGAAAGAAATTTGTTTTAGCATTAAGTAAACCGACATTATCAAAAGGGGGCAACAGCGGCATGCACTAAGCCAAAAGTTTCATTGCTCATCATAAAATTATCGAATGACAAAGATATAATGAACACAAGTATAAACATTTTGACAAATTTGAAATGTAAACATTCCACGCCCGTAGTGGAGATTTCAAAATTTCACCTCCTTTATTGTTTTGGGCGTTGGCAAGTCATTTTTAAGCCGCAAATGCTTGGGTCCGCAGAGTGGATGAATTGATGTAAAGCGGTGTTGGAGTATTTGCTTCATTGCTTGCTTTACCACCACTTCTTAGATTATGCTTGAAGTCACGCCTTTCTTTGGATCGATTTGTTCGCTTTTTTGTCTTTGTTGAGGTTTCTCCCCTTTTTCACCTTGTTGAGGTTTGTCCCTTTTTCACCTTGTTGAGATTTGTGCAGGTTGCGTTCAACATTGTCCCGGGAACGAATAAGGTGGAATGATAAAATTAGCGCCATTTTGCGTGTCGGATAGCACTAAAAGTTGTCAATTAACGGACCTCTGTGGAGACCGAATCTTGAGGGGTTGGCACAACATGTACAATGAGTCGTAGTCGGCCCGCCGTCGCCACGGCTTCAATTGCGTGACATTGTTGTTTGACTCGACTGATTTTTAGCTAGGCCAACCTATAAAAAACGATACGAACAGGTTAGATATAGAACCTAAGGAAAGAAATCCATTCACCAAAAACAAGATTAAGATCACCTATTAAAAAAGAATAGAATGTATTAATTTTCTCGAACACGACTTCACGTGTCATTTTCATTAAGAGAAAAGGGCAAGACTAGCTTTGACGAATGTATTATAAAAAAAATAAGAAACTGGTTTATAACAATACAATAAAGAAAGTCTAAAAAACTAATAGATAATTTCTCCACTTTGCTGTCTTTGTATATAAAAAAAAAAGTATATCCATATACTCAAACGTATGAATGCATACTTAACGGATATACCACCATACATGGTCTAGTATAATCATATACTTCATCCACATGCACTTCGTTCGGTCATATATACCATAAATCTTGAGATAAACATATGGGTGTAACTACACCTAGGGTGTAGAAAAATTTACCCTATATAAACTCTTTGTCGAACAGAAATAGTTGGAAAAAAATGTCAAGCATATCAAAAGCGGCTAACATTGAACTAGGAGCAAAAAAAAAAAAAAAACATCATAGTAAATGTTAAAGAGACAAGTGGTGAAGGCAACGTTCTATTTATTAGATTGACCTAAAATGATCATTGAATAGTACCCGCAGTAACATTGATTGGATCTCTTGCCTAAAGGTTTCTTTATCAGCCTCCCTCGCCTTCATTATTTCTTCAACCTATCGTTCGTATTCTCTCCTTTCGCGTTCCTCTTCTTCTTCCCATTCTTCCATTTGTTTTGTTAGCTGCCCTAATGATGCCATGAGCTTGAGGTGTTCCCCGATCTTTGTTGCTCCTCATACGCATTTGCTCCTCGCGTTGCTCATTCTGCCCCATTTGCTTTCTTGTTGGTTTTATTGCAAGGTACCCATTACCATGCAACTTTCTTGACTTGCAATCTGTGATTTCCTTGTATGCCGCTGGAAAATCTCGTTCTTCTCATTTTGGAAAATGAAGTTATTCTCGAGAAATTGATACCTTCTCACCAATTGTGCTTTTTGCTTTCTCCTAACATTTACAAGGCACGAGATCAAGGAGTTAGTTGAAGATGCAACCCTTGAGGCATTCTCTATTTGCATGGACTAGCTAGTAAGTTATGTACAAATTCATTAAGAACTCACATAGATATCCATAGATGCTTGGTCTGTCCATTTCCCATTCTTAGAGTGAGTAATGAACCAAAGTTCTAAATCATCGGGCTCATTACCAGTTTCTTGGTCTCTCTGGTATGCAAAGAACAAAACAACTTAGTAATTCTTCCAGCAAGAGAGCTTGTAGATGTGCTTCTCCACTTATTACCTTCTCAAAGCTACATTGAGAAAAAAGGCTTAGAGCTTTGTCAAATGTGTAGTCTTTTTAAGGGGATCGATTCCCGAGTTCTTTTTCTGCTGCCGTTGCCTACTGAATGCATAGATTTGAACAATTATCTTAAAGATTGAGACATAGGCATTTTTCAGAAAATGCTATTGTTAAGAATAGAAACAATGTGGAACAGACCTGGAATTTTGCAGTCCTAAAATACAACAACATATAGTGCCATTCAACAATATCTAATTCTTAAAGCTTATGCATCATTCTCTCATGGTAGGCTGTCGTATACCTTGGCCGTAGCACTTAAAGTGGAACGCCATCCTTTGTAACGCTCTTTAGCAATGCCCAATATCGTTCTCCTTGAATCAAAGTTATCCTCAATCTCCCACCTAGCCTATTATATAATTACAAGAACATGCAAATACTAGGTCAGTTGTCACGTTAGAGTATAATTGAAATGTACACAGAAGCAAAGAATCTTACTAATACTAGTATATTGCCCGTGCTAACGCTACGGTGATATAGCACACTAAAGTTATTGTTGTACCAATCAAAGCTTAGGGAATAACTTTTCTAACACAAATTAATCATCATAGTTATATATCTTGATATATGAAAGTTGACATCAACAGATAGTGCACTTGCTACCAATCTTCACTACTTCGATAAGAGAGGCAAGAAGGTGCTTGGTAAGTGGTAACAAGGATGGTAACTGGCAGAACAAGGTGGTGTGTGTGTGTATGTGGAGTATATTTTGCCAATCTTCTCTGCAGCAGCATGACATGACCGATGTAGCAACTTAAATCATTATGGGATAATTCTTTTCGGTTTCTGTCAGTGCTAAAACTAAAAACCACTATCCCATTTTATTATAAAATCAGGTGGTGCCAACAGGAAGAACCTCTCAATCTTTAATCCCACCATGCAGTGAGTTGCTTGCCACATGAGGATCCATCTGAAATGTAGCAGCAAAATTTCATAAGTTCTAGATAACTAAAAAGAAGTTCATCTTCACTTTACTTATAGTAGCTAAATTTCATAAGCAGCAAAATTCCACATGTCTTGAAGTTGAAGTAGCATCTCCTGTATCAATATATTCAGTAATAAAACATACACAGTATACATGTCATTGCAATATTCACATGTTTTTGAAGGAATGCAGAAGCAAAAGAACATGATATTTACACACACATACTTCACCGGGAAAAAATAAAAGGTTGCGATAGGATCGTTGTCAATTGTCAATTCCTAGTTCATTCATGCATGTTCAGGCACGTCTTGTGACAGAGGCAGTGGCTAAGCCATATATTAGCATTTAGCCTGTTCTCCGCAGCCAGCAAATGATCTTCTTTTTTTATATAAAATTCTATGAGACCCATATGGCAAAATGCCTTTGCACTGCAAGGCCAGCTACGTACATTATAAATTGCTTGCAGTAAACATCATGAATCCATAACAAGGTCTCTGTTGTTGTCAAGCTTTTCAGCATTGTTAAAGGAAGGCTGAACTTTCTGTTTGTAGATTGTCAGACCATTGCATCGAGCATCAAAAAAAAAAAAAAAAGGAGCTACCTGGCCATGCGCTTCAGATTTCCCTTCTTTCCTTCAGTTCTGAAGATAGCAGGGAGATACATAAAAGTAAACAACCATAAATTGAACCACAAGAAAAAAGAGCAAAGAGGGAAATTAGACTAACCGAGAGATTGTGCGCAGGGATTACTTCTTGCGTGGTCGTTTGGGTAGGGTATAGCGAGGTCGAAGAACGGACCATCATCCAGCTCCACCAGCGGCCTCAGCCCTTGGTGGGTGTGACCGTGATGATGGCTCTTGTCATCGCAGCAATGCCCTGGCCGCTACCCTTTCTCGCAGCTGCCCAGACCAAGCCGAGCCGAGAGATGCCGATCTGGCGCCGCCGACTCGGAGTATGCAAGAAGAGTCAAGCCGTCCTTGTAACCACGATCAGTCCAGGGCCTGGCACGCCTGTAGTTCGTGGTTCGCCGAATGGCCGAGGCCGCGAGGGGCAATGACGCGAACGCGATGTGGCGATGGCCGATGGCCGATGGAGCCGATCCGGGTTGCCCCCGCCGCGCCTTCTACGGTTCGATCGTCGTCCCGAAGCCCCCGGAGCGTCGCGGTCGTCGCCCCGAAGCCCTGTGTCGCAAGACCACTGTCCTTCCTCCGCGCGCCGTCGTCGAGCATAACGTCGTTGGACTCCTCGCCGTCGATCTCGTGGCTCGGCGGCCGGCCGCTTCGTGGTCGATCCCGGTAGGGTTTCGATGGGCTCGACGGCCCGGCGATTCGTGGTGCGATGGGTCGATCCCAATAGGGTTTTGTGGAGCCCCGTTTGTTTTTATTTTTTCCGGTGTTCGATGGTTGCGAACGATGGGGTTCGAACGCTGTTTGCTAGTAGCGATGCCGCGATGCCGTCTTGCGCGATGAGATGTCCCACCATGCATCAAACATTGAATCCTCCCCTTGATTTGTGGATCTGTTGGTTGTTGTTTGTCGGTCAAAAAAGGAAAGAAGTGGGACATTATAGTAGAGATATCGATGTTATTGACTCTTTAACATCGAGTGGACATCTTTCCATGTTCTCACTCCAATGAGCGGCGCCCTTCTCCTTGTAAACAGTACTATTTCATCGATAAACGTGCGGGAGTTCTCACCTACTTGCTCCTCCAAGCCCGGAGAACTCAATTTTCAGCTTTTGATTGCTGTTTTTGGATCTCTTGGCGAGTGCCTTCAAGCATTTCGAGGGTACCACGTCCTCTTTTCTTCCTATTTTACGAGCCTATTCCATGGAAACAAGATGTTATAGCGGATGATATTAAACCGCAGAATGCCATGAGGGCACCACATCGTCTTTTGTTCCAATTCTATGTATATCTTGTTGGTGTCCTTCCCTGTATATATTTTGCAATCCACTCAACCATCCAAATGTAAATAGCAATTATAGCCAACTAGCACATGTAATTATGATTGTTTCTCTTTATCCACTAGCATGCATTTAATTAGTTGTCCACAATGATTGTGAAACCATTCACCAAAATTGATTTAACACAAAGATCATTCATATAACTATAAATATAATAATTAATAGTCAACCCCACTAAACATTTCTCTCAACATGCAAGCATCCACATCAACAATCCAATAGAAATTGCAATTATAGCCTACTAGCAATGTAATTATGATTGTTTCTCTTTATCCACTAGCATGTATTTAATTAGTTGTCCACAATGATTGTGAAACCATTCACCAAAATTGATTTAAGACAGTATCATTCATAATAAATATAATAAGTAATAGTCAACCCCACTAAACATTTCTCTCAACATGCAAGCATCCACATCAACAATCCAATAGAAATTGCAATTATAGCCAACTAGCACAGGTAATTATGATTGTTTCTCTTTATCCACTAGCATGCATTTAATTAGTTGTCCACAATGATTGTGAAACCATTCACCAAAATTGATTTAAGACGAAAACATTCATATAACTATAAATATAATAAGTAATAGTCAACCCCACTAAATATTTCTCTCAACATGCAAGCATCCACATCAACAATCCAATAGAAATTGCAAATTTAGCCAACTAGCAATGTGTACATTATAATTGTTTCTCTTTATCCACTAGCATGCATTTAATTAGTTGTCCACAATGATTGTGAAACCATTCACCAAAAATTAATTTAAGACGTAAAACATTCATATAACTATAAATACAATAAGTAATAGTCAACCCCACTAAATACTTCTCTCAACATGAAAGCATCCACATCAACAATCCAATAGAAATTGCAATTATAGCCAACTAGCATAGGTACATTATAATTGTTTCTCTTTATCCACTAGCATGCATTTATTTAGTTGTCCACAATGATTGTGAAAACATGCACCAAAATTCTCCAAAATTGACTTAAAATAGTATCATTCATATATATAACTATAAATATAAATTACCATGGCTCCAACTCCATAAATGAAACACAAAATTAATTGAAAATGAGCACAAATTAACTTTACCTTGATCTTGTCTCCAACACCGGGCATGAGAATGTGCCTGCTCTGGTGGTGTTTGGTTGCTCTCTTATTTGGAATGTATCGGTAGGCTAACATCCTTATACGCATCTGCGAGACAATATTGTCACATGATGAGCTACCATAATTTGAAGTTTGCAAAAGAATTGTTTGACAACCGGGTGGGGGAGGGGGATATTACTGATCTCCTCAAGTTTTCCTTCAAGTTTTGCAACCATTCTATGTATGTCTTGATGGTGCCCTCCCTGTATATATCTTGATAATCTGAAATAGAACGATAATATGAGTCATGATGCATTGCAAAAATCCATCTTTATATATACATACTAGGGCTTTATCATAACTCACCCGTGGCTTGATTCTTTGTGTGCATATAATGTAGCCATTCTTTATATGCATCTAGTTCAGAATCATCCATTTCTACGTCATCATCATCATCAGACGAACCTCTAGTTTTTTTAATGGGTGTTATGGCAACACATGAATCTGTTGTTGGATTCTTAGACAAAACTATTCTGACAACCCTCTCATCCTAGGCTAGAATTTACCATGTCTAATACATCAAGATCGTATTCGATATCAGATAGTGTTGCTGCCGCAGGATCATCAACACTTCTCTTCTTGAAGTACATGTAGTCCCTAGACCCATACCCCAGTTTTGATTTCATTGTTGTTAAGTTACCAAGCGTGAATTGACTCTTCCCAACGTTTATATATCTATTAACTACCTCTTGTCCCTCCTCACTCCCCTTGCAAGTGACATATACTGTCCATGTTTCTTCCGTTCTGCATATACAGCCATGACATTTTAATTTAAAATCATGAGCACAAAAGCATATACAGCTAGGGTATACGTAGCACTAGCAGAATATAGTGTACCTGTTGTCGCTGTCGTCCTGAGACGAAGGTCGAAATGCATCTTGGGCGTCGTTGCTGGATCACCTTCGCTGCCCGACCCTGTGATGCTCTTTGGGACGAAGATGACCCAAAGAGCGATGACGCCGCCCTAGGCGGGAGGGACGATGCGACGTCGTCTCGGTTGTTGGTGTGAAGATCTCGGTGGCGTCAGACGCGCGGATGCCGGTGTGTGCGCAAATGATGTCGAGGCCGATGGGGTCCCCCTTCCCCCCCTCGCTCGGCATCCTCTCGGTGATCGGTGGTGGAAGGCGAGAAGGAGAGTTATCTTTGTGGCGCTAGAACCCTAACCGACCTCTAGATTTGGTTTCTTGAGGGGATTAGGGAGGGATACGGCGAGAGTCACTATAAGCGGAAGTCAAAACGTCGGGCGATGTTGTTGGCGCGATAGCAGGCGCTTGCTAAAAAAATTCGGGTGGTAAAAAGGCGCGACTTTTAAATTTGAGAAGTTTTGATTTTTTTTTATTTGTTTTGGTGGGAAATTTTGGGAAGGTCAGGCGCCAATCTCTTTTTCTTGTGAAGTTTTCGTGTGTCCCATCATCATGGGTAACACATGTTTTTTTTTCGAATATATATATATATATATATATATATATAATTCAAATACTACTGTAATTATTTGTTGATTTACAGAAAAAAATTGTTAAAAATACTCTAATATTGCAAAAAAAAATCTAGAAACTAGCATGGACAAACACCGGTTTTGGTGTAGCATGTCGGCAACAAAGTTTGAGTCGATTCGGATAAAGTGGTGATGCACATCCCCAAAATGGCACACACTCACCTCTCACACATGTCCTATTCAATCGGTGAGAGATGTTCATCCCTCGCTTTGGGATGTTGATGGAGCAAAACTATGATGTTGTGTGCATCCGCGCAATTTTTAGACCAAGTTTACCTATTACTCAGTAACTATTTTTTGATTTATAGAAGAAAAAATGTTATAATTAAAATACCCTAATGTTGCTAAGGAAGTCTAGAAACTTGCATGGACACTAATGTTGGCGTAAAAAAGTTTGAGTTGATTCGAGAGAAAGTGGTGATGCACATCGTCGAAAAGGCACACTCACCGCTCACATGTAAAGGGATAAAAAAGATAGGAACTTGCATGGACACCTCATTTTCAAATGCGTGTAGCATGTTGGAAAAAAAAAAATAGTCGATTCGAGATAAATTCGTGGTGCACATCCTCGGAAAGGCACACACACCTCTCTCACAGATCTTACTATGTGAAATTTTTTTTTTTTTTGAAGGAACCAATATTTTTAATATATTACATAAAATGTCACTAATGTTGTATATATAAAAAAAGTATATCCATATACTCAACGTATGAATGCATATTTTACATATATAATGACCATAGATGGTCTAGTATGATGATATACTTCATCCACCACATGCACTTCGTTCGGGCATATATACCATAAATCCTGAGATATACACATGGGATACCACAATTCGAGAAAGTCACTAGAAATCATAATTTCATGCTCACACACAAAAAAAAGTGCCAAAAAAAAAAAAGGAAAAAGAAAAATAGAGAAAGGGAAGAAAAAAAAAACATAAATGTTGGTAAAACAATTAAAAAGCCCAACTTGGGTTCGAACTAGGGAGTCGGATTTTTAAACTCAAATAATGTAACCATTGCACTAGTTAGATGTTTTTGTAAAACATAGTTTGTAAACGTTTATATTTTATTTTCGATCAATTATAAATTTATACAACAACAAGCTACATGTAAACCTTCTTTTGCATACTTCCGAAAATGTGATATGTACATATGTCAAACAAAACTTTTTTATATAAAAAAAGCTGATACAAAATTGGAGAACCCTAGATTAAGATCCTAGCTACGTCGGAAAAAGAATCACATTATTTGGACAACAAATTTTGCACTTTAAACATCATCAATGTTTTGTTAAGAATCGATTACAAAATAGATAAATGATATATACATTGCACAAGGTACCATAGTTTTAATTCGAGATTGATCAAAGTTTGCACTGAAGGCCTATTACACCCGATTACGGTGCAAAACATTTAGGCTTTTGAATCAAGAACACACAACCATTCAACAAAGATAAATATAAAAGATATATACAAATTAAGTAGTGCCACGTGGCGCATAGGATTACAAAAGTTCATCATGACACATCGTAACACAACCACACTAGTGCCAATGCAACTTCAAAGCAAAACCGATTACATATAAGTTCATAAATCGACACACATCTAAACAACCATATAGTTCGGCATTTGCTTCAAAAAACTACTCGTAATCGCCGCCAAGTTGTGTAAGTACTTGCGCTTGAGGAGCACACGAACATTCTCTGCCTTTTTCCTAATCTCGCCAATTAACAAAGGGGCAAGTTAGCATATATATTAATGAAATTTAGGATTCTTAAGGTAGGGGAGCCATATATCACCTCCCTATTCCTCGCCTTCCGACCATTCTAGCGTCTCCTCATCATGTTGTCATGAGAAAATGCGACAATTTGTAATCTTCTTACCGATTACGTAAACATAGGGGCGATTGTGGGGATCACTCCTGCCCCCTTTGCCTTCGCTCCCGGGGGGCCGGAAGGGGCGAGGGCTTTCCACGGGATGAGTCGGGAACACGGGATGAGGAGCGGAGGGAGGCCTCCCGTCGGCCCCGTCCTTATTTGGGTTGCCGAGGGTCGGGAGGATCGGAGGTCTCCCCGAGCCCTCGGGGAGGAGGAGGGGTTAGGACGGTGCGCTGGGGGCAAGACGCCGGATGTGACAAAATGAGTAAAATGGCGCTTAAGCTGGCCAACAATCCATCCTCTTTCTTGAGCCCGTGCTGGGTATTTATAGGAATACCGGGGGGTCGGAGGGGCTGATTTACAATTTGGTACATGGTAGGTGGGGGAACACACGCGGCTTGAGATGGGCCCTGCAGGGCGAGGCTAGTAACTTATTCGTACAAGGCTATTCTTGGGAATATGCTTGCGACTTCTCATACTTGGGAGCCGTTAGGGCTTCCTCGTCGGCCGAGCCTTCCGGACTGACGGAGGGTAGGACCGCGGGGGCCCTCTCGAGCCTCAGCGTGGGGGGGTCCCATCGCTAGGAGCCCCCCATTGTCGCCCGGAAATCACCTTGCGGGGCCGTCGTTCCCTTAGCCATTTGTCGACCCGGGGACCGCCGGTGACGGAGGGTGAAGGCTGTTCATGCTCATGCTCGCGTGACGGGACCTTCGCTCGCCCGACACGCAAGACTTCATACTTTTGCTTGACAAGAATTGTTCTTGGCCTCCTTGTTGAGAGGCCAGCGGGGCTGCCGGGGCTAGGGTTGCCCTCCCCCCAGCAGCAGCAGCCCCTCGAAGGTCTGGTTCCCTCAGGGGGGCGGGCGGCCGAGATGGAGTCTTTCCGGAGGGTCCGTGCGGGTGGCCTGTAGGTCGCCCCATGGGCCCTTGCCCGGCCGGCGTCCCCCGGCTCGTGGGCCTCGCGGAGGTGGGCCTCGGCCTTGTCGCGCTCATTGTGGATATTTAGGGTTTGGGTGCGCTTGGTTGGACTGGTTGGCTGATTTGGTGATGGCGTGGATCGGGGTTGGTTTGTGTTTGTTTGAGGTGTACGGATGCCGTCCGTTTTCCTACGCGTTGGGGGATCGGAGGGCGTGGCGCAATGTTGGGATCCGGGTCACGGCTGCCGGGGTTCGCGGCCGCGCCCGCCTCCCTCCCCTCCCATTGCCGCTCTATATATATGTGCGGTTGGTGGGATTAGGGTTTGTGCTCTCCTTTCGCTTTCACGCTTTCACTTTCGCTTCCTGCTTTTGCGTTCTTGCCTCCGCTGCTGCTTTGCCGTAGGCCTGTCGGTTGCTCTCGTAGGGCCCCCTCCGCCGCTGTGCTCTTGCCTTGAAGGGAGCGATGCCTCATTTTTGTGTTAGGCTTCGATGGCTCGCATCAAGGAGGCGATGAAGCCCAAGACCGTCGTTGAGTGCTTTGAGTTCCCTCGGAGCCGGTGCACCAACCAGTCCTTGAAGGAGTTCCAGAAGGAGTTCGAGTTTTTCCACAAGAGGCGGTTCCGTGCTCCGGAGGGGGAGACGGTGCCGCTCCGGCCCCGGGCGAAGTCATCGTCTTTGAGGAGTTTTTTTCGCGCGGGGCTCCGATTCCCGTGTGTGGTGAGGGGTTTGGGGGTGATGCGGAGGTTTAACCTCCGCTTCCATCGGCGACGCCGTCCCCGCTTCCGCGGGCGATGACGTATGTCTGGGCGTGCCGCCTGCACGGTTGGAGCGACGGCGGGGCGGCTTCATCGGAGCCCATGTTGTGCACTTCCCAGCCGGCGCAACGTCAAGGCGACGGAGGGGAGGTGTTTCGCGCTCGGTATGGCGTGTGCGGCTTCATCCCTTGCGGCGGTGGAGGCTCCCGCTCCAGCCAGTGAACAAGTGGAGTCCGGGCGGGGCTGGAGCGGTTTTATTACCGTTGGGCGGCGCGGAGGGCTCTCGGCGCCGAAGCCCCTTGCGGTGGCCGGTGAAGACGGCGGCGGCGACGAGGCTGGGCCCCCCGCACCATGTCCCCATGTGTCGCGGGACCGGTGGAGGAGTTTGCCGTAGCGCGATCCAGTCTTTGTGGTCGGGGGGCCCCCGTGGAGGTTGCCGACTTCGGCGATGCGCTCGAAGGGGCTGAAGGCGTTGAAGATTGACCTCGGGCGGTTTGGCCTGATCTGCACGAGGCGGCGGGGCGGCGAGGCCGAGTTCGGCGGCTGGTGATGGCGGAGGCCGTCGGGTGCTCCGGCTTTCTCGCTTGGGAAGTTGGGTCTTCGGGAGATCCGCCCCGGATCGGGCATGTCGCCGATCGGCGCCGGGTAAACCGGTCTTCGATCTCCCCAGGGGGTGGAGTACGAGGATTGGCCGTCCGAGGCGCGCCGATGCCATGGGCGAGCGGGAAAAAGCGGCGGGGGGTTCGCAAAGCCAGCACTGCGGCCGTTGATGGTCCCCGAAGCGTGGGCGGAAATCGCCGCCCGCCCGCGCGGATCGGAGGCCGGGGTGGTGCCCGAGGCCGGGCGTCGGGACTGCGGACCTCGGCTACTTCCTCATTTCGGATGATGAGGATGACGGGGCGGAGGATGCGGAGGTCGAGAGGCCGTTGCGGCGGGAGGAGCGGAGATGGAGGTGGCCGGCGGGAGACCTCCGGCGGCGGCTCGACCGCGGAGGAGGAGGAGGAGGGCCACGGTGGCGGTCCCTCCGAAGAAGAGGAGGAGGGCGAGGGACGGGGGTGACGATCTTTGCCGCCCGTGGCTAAGGGTCCTGCGGTGACCCACCGTATGGGCGCGGTGGTGCCGCCCCCTACCGGCGATGCCATGTGGGGGCGGAGGGCGAAGTCGGAGGGATCCTCGGAGGCCCCCTCGGGAGCGGGAAAGCCCTATGGGGGAAGCGGGGCCCTCCTCTCGCCATACGTGGCGGAGACGATCGGCATCGGCGATGTGGACGTGGAGCTCCATACGGGTGTCGACCTCCGCCCAACACGCCCTTTGCCCGGCTCCGGCGTCGGCGGAGGATGATCGGTCGCGTCTTTGATCGTGTGCGCTGCGGGAGGCGGAGATGCGGTGGCGACCGCCCCCTCCGCTATCCACGAGGACATCAAGGTCAAGACCGCGGAGCGATGGTGGTGTGGCGCGGGGGCGGCCATCCGGGAGGGCTGGGACTCGCTGATAGCGAAGATGCTCGGAGGAAGGCCGCCCTCGGGCTCAAGGAGAGCCGGCGAGAGGCCCGAAAGCTTAAGGCGGCGGTGGACGAGGCGGAGCGCCTTCGGAGGGGAGGTGGCGGACCTGAAGGAGGGGCTTTGGTTCTCCGCCCCCGGAGAACGAACGCCCGGGCGACGGAGCGCGGGAAGCCGCGACCTTGGTCGGCGGAGGTGGGGCCACGGCCAGAAGCTGAATGACCTAGAGCTTTCTTGGTACGCGGAGGCGGGAGGGCTTTAAGGCGGCGCTCGGCGCATTCTGGGCGGGGTCGGGGCCGCCCCCCGGCTATCTGCCGGACCCGGACCCGCTCTTGTTGGCGCTTGGATGCGCCCGGAGGCGGGAGAGCTGCGAAGGTGGTGACTAGCCGGCGGATTTGAACCCGGCACCGCCGCCATCGCCTTCGAGGCGCTCATGCGGTCGGATTGTGGGCACCGGAGCCCCACTCGAAGGTCGCACCGCTCCCTTCCCTAGCCCCAGATGATGTTAGGGGCTGTGCGGAGGAGCGTGATGTGAGGCGCCGCGGCCGGCCTTCATCAAGCGCTTTTGGTACGAGGGAGGGGCGGGGGCTCGCCTTGGACCTTTCTTGGCGGACCTCGCCGGAAAGGTTAGTTATAACTGCGGCTTTGTTTGTTTTGTTCCGTTCTATCTTACGCCCCCGCGCCAACTTGTCTTTGTTGATGTTGGTAGGCTGCCGCGTGCGCCGCCTTGGTTCCCGCGGAGGGTGCCCGTCCACCGTGCCGGAGGAGGTCGCGGGCGCCGGATGGGTTGAGTGTCGGGGTCGCGCTGGGCGACTCCCTCCGCCTCCGCCGCGATTGAAGGTTTGGTGCCTCCCGGGCCCTGCGCCCCTCGCGGCCCCTCCGACACGCCGTCTCCCAGCCCGCTTCGCCGACCGTCGCCTCTACCTCCGATGTCCCGCCCGGGAGCGCCGCGGCGCCTAGAGATCCTCCGCCGTCTCCTGTCGCCGATCTTTGCCGTGGCCTTCGGGAAGAGGTGGTTTAGGGCGCCTTAGGCCGTAGTAGTATTTTTGTGGTGCCTAAGTTTGTGGCCTTGGGCGATCGGACTCTTTGCCTTGAGGGTATTTTTCATCTTTAATGAAGAGTGGATGGCTTCGCTATTTCCTATCCTTTGCTCGTTTGTGTTACGGGTAGTGTTTGTCTTCGCGGTTTGTGTCGGTGGATTCGAAGGCGATTCGTGATTGTTGATCGTCTCTTGGCAGCGCTAGTACCGGGGCCTGCGGAGGGTGCTCAATGTGGTTCCGCTGATGATGAACCGCCAAGACATGTTCGTCTCGGGGAGACACGGGTGCATGCTATGCAAACGATTCCACTGGGCTGCCCTTCGAGCTGGTTTTGGTGGGGAGGATTCGAAATATGACTGGCCAACCCAGGTTTCGGAGTCTTTCCGGCGGTCTCATGACTTGACGAATCGTCAAGTGGAGCGGGTGCTTTTCGGCGCTAGCGCCCGGCGGCTATGGCGGAGGACGATGTTGGGGACGATGAGGCCGTTGCCATAGCGCTTGGCCGCGGCTTGTTGGGTGGATCGCGGAGGTCGGGTTGTTGTGCCGGGCGGGAGGGTGTTGGCTTTGAATGGGGCGACCTGCGGAGGGTCTACCGTCGTCGAGTATTGGGTGGTGACCCTCCGCTTGTGTTATGGGAGCCGGCTATACCGAGGTCGCTTCGTAGGTGATGAGCCTTTGGTGGAAGTAGTTGATGTAGAGGCCTTCGTGGAGCGTGTCGCGAAGGTGCTTGTTAGGGCGGTTCTTCACGGTGTTGTAACCTTCGTGGCGGAGGAGGTGTGCGGAGGCCCCGTGAGGCTTTTGTGCCACGAGGGCCTTTTGTAACTTGCTACTTTGTGCAAATGATATAATTAACGGACTCGCTTTGATTGCTTGTATGTATGACCAGCGATGTTTCTTTTGTTTTTGTTGTGTTGTGCTCGCGAAGGCAATCGTGTGAAACAAAAAAAACGTCCCCTATTTTTCTTAGTCTCTCTCGACTCGCGACTCGCGTTTTTAAAGTAGCCGCGTGAAATAGCGGCGTCCCCCTATTTTTCTTAGTGCGAGACTCGGCGTTTTTGCGAGGTAGCCGCGTGAAACGGGGCGTCCCCTATTTTCTTAGTGCGAGACTCGGCGTTTTTTTGCGGTAGCCGCGTGAAACAAATGGCGTCCCCTATTTTTCTTAGTGCGAGACTTCGCGGCGTTTTTTGCGAGGTAGCCGTGTGAAACAGCGGTACAAGTTGATTTTGTTGCCGAGTTTGTCTTACAATGCTGGTTCGGGGCGGAGGGCCCCTTTGCGGCTACGAGGGTTCTCTGGCGAAGCTTAGCGTTGATGCGGTGGTGCTCCCCTTGTGTCCCTGCGTGCCCGCGACTCATCGTCCGGAAGCTTGGAGGTGGACGACCCGTCGCGCGAACTCGAGCTCTCTGGAGGTGCCTTGCGGGGGGTGGGCTGCTACGCCTGCGCGCCCGTCCTCGCTGACGGCGACACTGCGGGTTGTCGCAGATTATCGCCCACCTTTTCGCGTTCATGTTGTGCCGCGCGCCTGTTCCCCCTTCGAACTTTGACTCCTTTGGTGGAGTTGTCCACGGGAGGATGTTACATTCTCCATTGTGGTATCTCCTCCGCGAAGTCTCTCCGCACCGTTAGGGGGGGCCCGCGAGGTGCTCCCGGACAGCTGGCTTAGGTGGTTGCGGAGGGCCAAAATGCTCTAGTTTGTACGCATTTGGCCTTTGTTGGGCTCCGGCGATTTGGGTGTTTCACGCTGCCTCGGGGCACTTGTAGCGTTTGTTGCTCTTCATTGCACCGCGGTGTGCCTCGGGGGGTCGGGCTCTGTTTACATTTTCCATTGTGGTACCCCTCGCTAGGTTGGGAGTTGTGGGTTTTGGAGGTATCCTGACGCATTCGCTCTGTAGGATCGGGGCTTGGCTAAGGGAAGTAGCATGGTGGTGTGTGCGGCTCGTTCTTTGCTCTCTTGCTACCCCAGGGCTTTGTGTTGGTTGGGGGCTGGTTTTATAGTGCTCTGGGGGGGGTTCACGGTGTTGGTTGGTTGTCATGAATGCTTGGCGTAGTTATGGCTTGTGTGTCGGGTAGGTGTTGTCCTTGTTAGGTATTGACGTTGAGGCTCGTGACGGCGGAGGTCCGGTTCTTGGTGGGTGGTGGAGTTAATGTTTGTACGGGCGGAGGTCTTTAATGAGGATCCTTGGCGAGGGTGCAAGGGTACGACCTCCGGCGCGCCTCCTTTGTATCATCGACCGCTGTAGCGCGGGCGAAGCTTCATTGCGAGCCCCCTGGCGGAGGTGCCAGGGGTGCCGGCACGTGCGCCTCCGCGGTCTCGTGCTCGGAGAGCGCGGGCGGCCCATTGCGAGCCCTGGCGGGAGGTGTCGGGAGTGCTGGCTTTTTGTGCGCCTCGCGGTCTCGTACTCGGAGGGCGCGGGGCGGCTTCATTGCGAGCCCCCGGGCGGAGGTGTCGGGGTGCGGCTTTTGTGCGCCTCCCCGGGTCGTGCTCGGAGAGCGCGGGGCGGCTTCATTGCGAGCCCCCCGGGCGGAGGTGCCGGGGTGCCCGGCTTTTGTGCGCCTCCGCGGGTCTCATACTCGGGAGCGCGGGGCGGCTTCGTTGCGAGCCCTCGGCGGAGGTGCCGAGGGTGCCGGCTTTTTGTGCGCCTCACGGGCCTCGTACTCGGAGGCGCGGGGGCGGCCGTTGCGAGCCCCCCGGCGGAGGTGCCGGGGTGCCCGGCTTTGCGCCTCCGCGGGCCTCGTGACGGAGGGCGCGGGGCGGCCGTTGCGAGCCCCTCGGCGGAGGTGCCGGGTGCCCGGCTTTGTGCGCCCCTCCGGGTCTCGTGCTTTCGGAGAGCGCTGGGCGGCTTATTGCGGCCCGGGCGGAGGTGCCGGGTGCTCGGCTTTTTGTTGAAGGGGTACTCTTAGTTGGTTTGACTAAGCCGGGGTGCGCCTTGCGCCGCCCCGAGAGCGGTCAATCCCGCTTACCTTCGCTGATGAGGGTTGGGCGACGCCGGCCAGCCCCTTCTTGAGCCCGATTTGAAATTGTTTGATATTTGGGGAACTAACTCGCATGTGTTAGATCTTGGTGCTGCCTCATTAAAAACCTTTGCGCCCCTTCGCAAGGAAAAAGAGTGCAGCCCGGATTGTTCTCGGGTTTTGACTAGACGAGAAGAAAAAGAAAGGTAAAAAGGGTCGAGCCCCTACAACTCGCGAAAGTGCTTAGTACATTGCACCGCTAGGGGTAGTACTTATGAGGTCGTCGACGTTCCATGTGTGGGGGATGTCGTGGCCTTCGAGGTCTTGCGGTGGAAGGAGCCCGGCCTTGTGGACTTGGTGACGAGGGAAGGGCCCGTCCATTTGGCGGCGAATTTGCCCGCCATCTTCGCATTCTGGCTTCCTGATCAGGACGAAGTCTCCGACGGAGATCGTGCGGAGGTGGATTTTCTTGTTCCTCCATCTTGTGGTTTCCTCTGGTAGGCGCGGAGGTTGAGGACGGCCATGTTTCTTGTTTCTTCGAGGAGGTCTTTTGCGAGCGCTTCTAGTTGTGGGGGGGCTTCGCTGGTGACCCTTGGCGACGCGTGCTTCAGTTCTTCTGGGAGGACGGCCTCTTCTCCGAATAGGAGCTTGAATGGCGTGAACTTGGTCGCGCTTTCGGAGGTGTTGTGTGACCACACCACCGAGTGAGCTCCTTCGCCCATTTTCCCCGCGGCCAAGGTGGATCTTCGCTACGATGCCCTCGCAAGATTATGCCGTTGGCTCTTTCGACAAGCCCGTTAGGATCGGGGTGCCTTACGGAGGCGAAGTGTATTTGGGTCCCTATTTGGTGGCGAACCGCTTGAAACCTTCACCGTCGAATTGGGTGCCATTGTCAACCGTGATGCTTCGCGGGGTCCCGCGACAAACAATATCTTTGCCAAAGAACTTTTGTACCGAGTGCGAGGTTATGCTTGCGAGGGGCGGGCTTCGATCCATCTCGGTGAAATACTCGACCGCTACCACGCTGGCGTGGCGGAGGTTCCCGAGCCGGTGGCATAGGTCCGATGAGGTCGATCGCCCATCGGCCGAAGGGGCCGGTGGGGCGGATGAGGGTTGTCGGCGCCCGCTTGTTGGAGTGGTGTCTTGTCACCGGCACCCTTCGCAGCGCTTTACTAATTCGCTGCGTCGTTTAGTGCCGTTGGCCAGGAGAACCCTTTGCCTGAACACCTTTCCCACTAGGGCTCGGGGCCGTTGTGCGAGCCGCAGATGCCTTCGTGGATCTCCCTCGCTAGGATGGCGCGTCCCTTCGCTGTGGATATACATTTAAGCCAAGGTGCGGTAATGGAGGCTTTGTACGGCTTGTTGTCCACCGGGCGATATCCTCGGACCTTCGTTCGACCCTCTTCGCTCTTACGTGGATTGTGGCTCGAAGAGACCCTTTATGAATGCTATGATCGGGGCCCTCCGGTCTTATTTGTGGATGGCGCTGACCGATTTCGAGGTGGGTCGTTTTTCTTGGACGGCGGGTTGTATAGTATTTCGTAAAACACGTCCTCGGGAGGGGCTCCGCTCAAGGCTTTGCCTTCGCAAGCTCATCGGCCTCTCCGTTGTCTCGTCCCGATATGGTTTTGGTTGTGACCCCGAGAAAGAAAGCCTCCGTCTTGCGTAGCCTTGCCAAATATTTCTCGCAGTTCGGGTGCCTGGCTCGATGTCTTTCGCTTGCTTCGAGACCACCTCCGAAGTCGGTTTTGATGATGGCCCTTCGCGCCGACATCGCGCGGAGCTTGTTGAGAGCGAGGAGCACGGCTTCAGATTCTCGCCGTGTTGTTTGTGCACCGGAACTCCAAGTCCGGCCGCGTATCTCGGCTTAACCCCGAGGGTGAGGTGATGATGGTCGCGATGCCAGCTCCTCGCCCCCCAGTTCTCCGTCGGTGTGTCTTTGTCCATATCGGGTCCGTGTTAGCTGCTTGGTTGAAGGTGTCGGGGGTCCAATCGCGAGAAAATCTGCGAGGGCCCGAGACTTGATGGCTGTTAACGCAACGAATCTTATGGCATGGTCTCCGATCTCGGTTGCCCACCGCTATCCCGCCCACGCACTGGGATTTCTGAATATGTTGTCAAGGGGGAAGCTCGAAGGTACGGTGATCTCGTGTGCTTGGAAGTAGTGCTTGAGTTTTCTCGCTGCCATGACCACTGCGTATGCTACCTTCTCAAGCTCAGTGTAATTCAGCTTGGGCCCTTCGAGAGTTTCGGAGACATAATAGATAGGTGCCTGCTTTGATTGGTGCCCTTCGCTTGTTTCCTTGACAAGCACAGCGCTGACGGCGTGCGGTGATGCGGCGACATATAGAAGGAGCCCTTCGCCGGGTCGAGGGGTGGCGAGAGTGGTAAGATTCTCGAGGTGGCGCTTGAGATCTTCGAAGGCTTCTTGTTGCGGAGGTCCCCAGTCAAACAACTCCGTGCTCTTTAGTACTTGAAAAAACGGTAGTGCCCGTTCAGCAGATCTGGAGATGAACCTGCTTAGGGCTGCGGGCGTCCCCGCGAGCCTTTGAGCTGACTTTTGTTCTTCGGGGGCTCCATCGCGGTGATTGCTTTGCGATCTTGGAGGGGTCTGGCCGATTCCCTTGACGGATACCGAGGCGTAGAGCAACTTTCCTTTGCTCACCCCGAACACACACTTGGCTGGGTTGAGTTTCAATCGGCCTCGCGGAGCTTGACGAAGGTTCTCTGTAGGTCCGTTATGTGGTCTTCTCTCGACTTGCTTTGGACTACCAGTCGTCAACATACGCGGAGATTGCGCTATCGTCCCCCGAACACCTCCTCCGTCATCGGCGCGAAGGAGGAGCCGGCGTTGCGGAGGCCCTCGGCCATTCTCCCGAAACAAAGAGGTTCGAAGGGTGTTATGAAGTCGGTCTTCTCTTCATCCGCCCGATTCATCCAGATTTGATGATAGCGAGAAGCAGTCCGGGAGGGACAATCTCTCACACCCCCCCGCCGCATCGACAAGGGAGCGATTCGTGGGAGGGGGGAAGTCGCCCTTCGGGCAAGCTTTGTTGAGACCGGTGAAATCGACGCACATCCTCCATCTCGTGGGCTCGGCCGCGTCCTTCTTGAGGCTGGCCTTTTTCACCATGACGACGTTGGATAACCAAGTGGGGTATTTGATCGGGCGGATGACCTCCGCATCGGTAGGCGGTTTACCTCTGCTTTGTCTTCCGCTTTCCTCTTGTCCGACATTTTGCGGAGCCTCTGTTTTTACCGGGGTGGCATCGGGCCGATGTTGAGGTGGTGCTCGATGAGGTTTCTCGCCGACGCCCTGTAGATCCTCCGCGGACCATGCGAACACATCGGGAGTTCTCGCGAGGCACCGGAGTAATTCTCGCTTCGGAGGTCGGGTCGAGGTGCGCGGAGATGGTTACCTCTCTGTCGGGTCGGCTGAAGAGTCGACCTTCTTTGTCTCTTCGGCCGGACGGGCTCGCGAGGGGCTCCGCGTCTGCCCGGGTCGATTTTTCTTGCCCCTCCGGCTGTTGTTCAAGTCAGTGAACATTGCGCCGCCACGGGGCTACAGCCCCTCCGCGTTTCTTGCGGCGTTCTGTCTCGAAGACGGCGATGATGCCGCCCGGCGGAGGGCATTTTCATCATAGGTAGCTCGGGTGGAGCACCGCATCGAACGCATTGGTGACTCCGCGACCAAAAATGGCGTTGTAGTTGTAGTATATGTCCACTACATCGAAGGTTATGTTCTCTCGTTACGTGAATAGGATCCTTTCCGGCGGAGACCGGCAAGGTGACCTTTCCAATGGTTGCCACCGCTGCCCTCCGAAGCCGAAGAGCGGGTTTCCTACCGGGCTGCGACAAGCTCTGTCGAGGCCCATCTTGTCAAAGGTTGAGGCAAAACGGGATGTCGGCGGAGCTGCCGTGT
Organism: Hyparrhenia diplandra; assembly: GCA_015847255.1. Taxonomy (NCBI): domain Eukaryota; kingdom Viridiplantae; phylum Streptophyta; class Magnoliopsida; order Poales; family Poaceae; genus Hyparrhenia; species Hyparrhenia diplandra. The sequence continues at coordinate 110,847 of JADLZK010013163.1, read as the reverse complement.
CGACTAGTATCCCGTTCTTGTCCCACCCTCCGATGTTGGTGTCGGCGACCATCGCATCGGTGTGGGGTAGTCCTTGAGCTTCATATCACCGGGCGCAAGGTGATCGGGATGTGCGACCACCGGCTATTGCGATGTGGCCCCTCCGCGCCTACATGGTGGACCCTTCGGTAGTGCTCTTTCTTGCCGCCGTTTGTTGCCATGGTCTTCGTTGGAGCCCCGGTGATTGCGAGGATGACTCGAACGATGGGTTCGGCTTGTTGACTATTGTCCGTACTTCTTGCTTGATGGGTAGTTGCGGAGTTGGGGGAGGGGCTGGTAGTGGTGGCGGCGGCGCGCAGCGTGATTAGGGTAGCTAGGTAGCGGGGGCTGGGGGGTGCGAGGCTGTAGTCTTGGTGGTAGTATCGAGGCTGGTGTTGGTTGAAATTTGTTGAGTGAAAAGCGGGGTAGTGGAAGCCCTGGGTGAGCCGGGGCCCCATAATCGAAGGGGGGTGAAAGTATAGTGAGCGGAGCGGGCGTTCACGGTTTTCTTGTGTGGTTGATCTGCCTGCGGAGTTACGCGAAGCTAGCTCCCTCGTCCATCGCTTCTTTCCCTTGGCGAAGTATGGGCATTGCTTGGTATAGTGGCCTTTGCCCTCTCCGCAGTAGTGGCAATACGGCCGTCTTTGCGGGGCCCGTCTGCTGTTATCCGGGTTTGGCCTCGGGGTTCTTGGCGGGTTGTTTGGTCGCGTAGATGGCTGGTTAAGTTTTTGCTCTATCGGAGGGTTGTTGTTTATGGCGCCCACTCGCGCGCGCCCGTGCAGGGGTAGCTGTCTCCGCGGGGGCGCGTGTGTTTGGTATTGACTCTGCGGAGGTCGAAAGGATTCCACCTTCGCCTTGTGATCGATATCTGCTTCCGCAAGATTTGTCCATTATCTCGTGCGGTTCTCGCGGCGTCTTAGGCTGCCTCCGCCGATCTTTGAATGGCAAGGCCCGGGGGATGCATGCAAATCGCGCCATTATGACGCCTTCGATCGGAGACCCTTACGCTTCGGCTTTGGTTTGGAGGAACCTCCGCCACCATTCTTGCAATGGTTCGGGCCGGGCTTCGCACGACGTTCGGGAGCTCCGTCTTTGTTGATAAGCTCGAGTCTACGCCTTTGAAGTTTGCCCGAGAGCGCTCGAAGGTCCGACCAGGACCGGATGGTATTCGGAGGTAGGGTGCAATACCAAGATTGGGCTACTCCCCGCTATGATTACAAACGATTTTGCCATAGTGGTGTGATCCCCCGCCGCCCTCTACCGCCGCCTCGTAGCTCATGATAAATCGTTCGGGGTCGGTGATCCCCGCATATCTTGGTAGATGTTGGGGGCTATAGGATGGAGGCCACTCCGCGATCCGGAGAGCGTGGGACAGCGAGGGGATTTGGGGTCGTAGTGGGGGGCTTATTGCTAGCGGTGGGCGGGCGGGCGTTTGATGGCGGCGCCCGAGGAGATGTTGGGGTATAGCCGGTTTATGCGAAGGGCGGCGGAGGGGTGGTTTTTGCGATGGTGGCCGGTTCGGTTGCGGTGGTGGCGGGGTTGATGGCGGTGGGGCTTGCCCCGAAGTGGGGGGCTGCGGGGTGATTGTTGGGTCGCGGCTGCCCCTTCGCCATCGACTTCTGTCTTGCCACAAGGCGCTGGTTGATCCATGCAAGCTCGGCCCGGGCGGCTTCCGCTTGCTCCCCGGGCGTCCGCAGCGCCGCCTCGCGATCCGGGGCTTGCGGTAACCTTCGGCTTCTCTGCGATCTGAGCTTGAAGGGCTTCCAGCCTGTTCCCCTTGCTCGGTTTCTTCTTCGTCATCCTCTCGTTGAACTTTCGATGAGCCCCCTCGGCGGGTTGGCGGGTTCACTTGGGGCGGGGACCTTTGCGCCACCGGTCTTTGGACCACCGCCCCTCGACCGCGGGAGCGTCGCCTTTGCCGGGTGTTGGGGGTTTCCTCTTGACCTCCGAAATCGGGACGAGCGGGGTCCGTGACGACCCGGCCCCTGCTCCCGCAGCCCCAGGCGCGGAGCCGCCGGGCCGTGTGGTGACCGTTTGCCGCCCTCGGCGGGTTTGATCCGGAGGGGTCCTCCACGGGTGGAGGGTTGCTCGCCGCGACGTGGGGCGCCCGATCGGCGAGTGGCTGGGCATGGCTTTGGGCTTTTCGTGTCGATCCCCACGGACGGCGCCAATCGTGGGGATCACTCCCGCCCCTTTGCCTTCGCTCCTCCGGCCGGAAGGGGCGAGGGGCTTTCCACGGGATGAGTCGAGAACACGGGATGAGGAGCGAGGGAGGCCACCCGTCGGCCCATCCTTCGCTGGAGGTTGCCGGTCGGGAGGATCGGAGGTCTCCCGAGCCTCCCGAAGGAGGAGGGGTTAGGATGGTGCGCGGGGCAAGACGCCGATGTGACAAAAATGAGTAAAATGGCGCTTAAGGCGGCCAACAATCCATCCTCTTTCTTGAGCCCGTGCCCGGGTATTTATAGGAATACCCGGGGTCGGAGGGGCTGATTTACAATTTGGTACATGGTAGGTGGGGGAACACACGCTACGGATGGGCCCTGCGGGGCGGGCTAGTAACTTATTCGCACAAGGCTATTATCGGGAATATGCTTTGCGACTTCTCCTTACTTGGGAGCCGTGGGGCTTCCTCGTCGCCAGCGCCGCCCGGCCCCAGCGGAGGGGGTAGGACCGGGGCCCCTCTCCCGGGCCTCCCGGCCCGGCCGGGGGTCCCATCGCTAGGGAGCCCCTTCGGCCGTCGCCCGTCACCTTACGGGGCCGTCGTTCCTTAGCTTCGACCGTCGACTTCGGGGGACCGCCCGGTGGACGGAGGGGTGAAGCTTCGCTGCTCATGCTCGCGTGACGGGACCTTCGCTTCGCCACGGACCGCAAGACTTCATACTTTTGCTTGACAAGAATTAGTTCTTGGCCTCCTTGTTGAGAGGCCGCGGAGCTGCCGGGCCGGCTAGGGTTGCCCTCCCCAACAAATGCGATCCTCGATCTTTATTAACAAAAAATGTAGACAAGATAGAATCGCAAACATGAATGATTGCAAGTGGTAAATTAATCTCAAACAATTCACAACATAGTTACAATCCATTTTATACTATATATGGACTGATCCCATGCATGCAGAGTTTTTACAACTAAAAATAAAATATATTGCGGGTGTTAAATAACTCTCAATCAATTCAAATCAGACTTTTTTTTTAAAGACATGTGTTTACCCCCTGTTTTCACAACATTTCAACAAAGACTTGGACAACAAAAAAAAAAAAATAATATGACACGCTTTTTGATGTAATTTCAGAAAAGGCTAACATATCCATACCAAGCATATGCATATCGGACTAGTTACATATCATGTCCGAACACAACCAGATGTAAATACAACCTTTCAGTTAGCAAAAAGCACCAACCATATTAGAGAGCTATTCCATATCCATATATGTCTAGTGGCAAGCATTCATGCATATATAGCTAACATCAAGGCCAAGCTCCCATATTATTTCTCATAATCCAAATAGCGAGTCAATTTCTCATAATCCAAATAGCGAGTCCCAAATCCAAACTACAATGAGAGTGCTACCACACTTGAAACACTAGCATACTAATATCCGCACATGAAAATCAAATTAAAAAACCCCAACCCTAACTCCTTTGGACGGAAACCTCCGGAATGGGTGCGCGTGGGTGGTGTTGTGGAGCGGCCGAGGCACATCGGGCATCGGCACCTCCGGTTCTTGCTCCTCTTCCTTCAACGCCCTCCCACGACGGCGTCGGCGTCCTCCTCCTCCCATTTACGGCGACAAACCGGCCATCCCTCGTCCCGCCGCTGGCCGAGTGGTGCGGGCGCCTTAGGCAAGAACAACAATGGCGCAAGGGGGAGAGTCGAGGGCGTAGTTGCGCCAGTGGTGGCGCCGACCATGTCGCCGATTGATTGAGGCCGTGGAAGAGCGAGGTGGGTAGCGGGGAGTTGATGGGATAGATGGGGAAAAAGAAGGCGCGGTGGGCGCCCGGATTCCGCCGCCGCCCGGTTCATTCATGCATGTAAAGGGAGAGGAATATAGTACATTCATCAATCGTGGCCCCAAAGAACATTGGACCCAAGCGTCGGTGAGCCAAAGACCAAAGATCGTGTGCATTTAGTAATAACGCCGCAAGCTAACGTCGTTTAATACGGTTGCTTAGGGATTGATAAAAATTTGGCGCTTAAGTAAAAATTTGGGTTAACTTGGCGCTTGATAAAAAAAAAAAAAAAGAATTGACAAAAATTGGCGCCACTTAATTTATTTTCGTTCCAAATCACGGGGATGTTTATTTTCGAAAGTATCCCTAATTTTCGAAAGTGGTATTTTAATATTGAGTAACCGAACAAATAATTACAAAGAATAGCTAAACATCGTCCGAAAAATTACACAGATATACACAACAACATAATTTTGCTCCAAGAACACCCCAAAAAACGTTTGAGCCAATTCGGAGAAAGTGTAACAACAAGACACAAAAGCCTCGAGCATCTCTTACCTAGTGACTAGGGACATGTGCAAAGTGAGAGATGTGTGGCTTTCTCGAGGATGTGCATCACCACTTTCTCGAAATCAACTCAAATTTTTTTGTCAACATGCTACACCAAAATGTGGTGTCCATGCAAGTTTTTAGATTTTTTAACCTTCATTTTGGTATTTTAACATTTTTTATTGAGTAACCTGAACAAATAATTACAAGAATAGCCAAACATCGTCCCAAAATTACACATATACACACAACAACATAATTTTGCTCCAAGAACACCCCAAAAAGTTTGTGAAAGTGGAATAACAGCCCACACAAGCCTGGGCATCTCTTACCTAGTGACTAGGGACATGTGTGAGAGATGTGTGGCTTTTTGAGGATGTGCATCACCACTTTCTCAGAATTAACTCAAATTTTTTTGTCAACATGCTACACCAAAAGGTGGTGTCCATGCAAGTTTTTAGATTTTGTAACCTTCATTTTGGTATTTTAACATTTTTTATTGAGTAACTGAACAAATAATTACAATAATAGCTAAACATCGTCCCGAAAATTACACGCATACACACAACAACATAATGTTGCTCCAAGAACACCCCAAAAAGTTTAAGCCAATTCGGGAGAAAGTGGAATAACAGCCCACACAAGCCCGAGCATCTCTTACCTAGTGACTAGGGACATGTGTCGAGATGTGTGGCATTCTAAGGATGTGCATCACCACTTTCTCGAATCAACTCAATTTTTTTTTTTTTCAACATGCTACACCAAAAGGTGGTGTCCATGCAAGTTTTTAGATTTTGTAACCTTCATTTTAGTATTTTAATATTTTTTATTGAGTAACTGAACAAATAATTACAATAATAGCTAAACATCATCCGAAAATTACACGGATACACACAACAACATATTTTGGCTCCAACAACACCACCAAAAAAAGTTTGACCCAATTCGAGAGAAAGTGGAATAACGACCCATATTTTGGGGTTGACTCTCTATGACACGGTCCAATCATGGTGGGGGCCACGATTTAGTGAATCTAGCTTATGATTTCAAGTGCAAGTTTCTCGGTCTTTCACATCTCTTCCCATTCCCCGTCCCATCGACTCCTCCCGCCAAGCCCGCCCCCACCCTCGTTCTCGCCGCCTCCACCGCTTCCTCGATCCATCCAAGCGCCGGCGACATGAGCCGCTGCATGAGCTTCGTCCCCGACTCCCGTCCCCCCCTTCTTCCCCTTTTTTCGTTGGTCGGCGGTGTTTCGACCCTTGAAGTGTCGCGCCACTCGACCCGAGAATCGCGCGCCACCGATGGGACCAAAGAACGCGCTCGACCGGGAGGGCGACGGCGTCGCCATGGCGCCCGGTGGCACATTCCGCCCGAGTTGCTAGAAGGGATTCCCAATGTGCCTCCCCGGCTTCGAGCCACATGACGCGGGTCATCTTCCCCGACGAAAGCGGTGTTGATATTTCTTAACGACATTACTTGAAATAGATAATAACCCATTTCCGTAACGACAATCGTTGGTATTTCTTAGGGAAAGCGACAAAGTCAAGCGCCTGTGCGGAAAGTACCATTGTAGCACTTCACCTAGAAGTATTCCGGTGTCGAATTTCCATAGGAACGGGAGCTAGTCTGTTCTCCTAGCTATCAAGGGTCAAGCATAGGAGGTGATCCTAGGAGCGAGGTGTTCTTTCAAATACTTAGGCTAAGTCGGGGCTACTCGCTCTATTAATCGAGTATTACTTCGGGCATCCGAGTGCACTTGGTCCGCTGCGATGCCGGCCTCTTGCTCTCTCATCACAAGAACCGGACGTGGAGGAGTACAATGGGCGAATAGGGCTGTCACCACCTATCCCCTACCTCACTACCGTGGATTGCGGAGAGCAAACGAGGGTGAGTTATAACTTAGACACCACGTCTACGTTACTTGTCACTACTCTAGCGTTGGCCAGGAGATCCCGTCTTTATCAGGGGTCCTCTACTAGAGTATTTACCATAGGGGCAAACAACGATCCCGTAATTCTCGATAAAATAAATGATAGCGTGAACTTAAGAATGATACTGAAAGTAAGACACGAATAACTTTCACCAAGCCGTAAAGTTACCCGTAGAGGTACAAGGTAGGGAGGCGGGAGCCGACAGATCCGGCACTCCGATAGTCGAAAGACCACGGGGTCGCTACTCCTCTCTTCCTCTCTATCTTGCACTCTCTCTCTCCCACTGAGTGTCTTGGCACTCTCTAAACCACCCCTCGAATGTGAGACTATGAATTGTGTTGGGATTGATGCTCTATGGAGGGGGGTGACCCTCCTTTATACACAAGTGAAAGGTGGTTTTGGCGGGGGAAAGTTTGGGGCCAAAATGGTGAAAAACACCTCATGCACCGCCTCTACTCCTCCGGCCGGGACACCCGACCAAGGCGGCGGGTTCGGACACCGGGCGCGGGCGGCGCCGCACTTGCGGCGGCCGGCCCGGTTTGGCTTACCGCTGGGTGCCGTGCCTTTTGCCGTGGTGGGCTCTGGCTCGCTCTACATTGCTCTTCCGAGGTGCCGGTTGGATTCGATGCAGTTCGGCTCGTCACGTTCCCCTTGGCCAAAGCGCACTTCCCCGAAGTTGCGTATTGTTCTTTATTTGGCGTACTTTCACTGTTCCCGTGTTTGTTCCTGCAAAACAAATATTCTCGAATACAAGTGGAACTAGGTGAGTAGTAAATGTTTAGTTAGTCTAGATGGGTTTTATCTCTCTTAATTTGGACTAAGTTGGCGGTATAAAATATGTGATAATGGCCGCCAACAACTCCCCACACTTAGTCTTTACTCATCCTCGAGTAAACTTAGCTTAAAGAGTGTTGTCTCCATGAATAAATAAATCAAGGATCAGCATAAAGATTATTCCAGACTTCACCTTCCATGTGAGCATTCAAAGTGTCTATCAATTCATCTTAAAAAATTGTACAAAGGAATAGTTTGGATGTCTATCGTTTTATTTCTAGTCTCACATGTAAGACTTGGTTTTTATATTTTCGAAAAGAAAACAAAGATTGCTCCATGGTCAATTCTAAGATGAGTCACTCATATTTGTGTAGTGGTTCCTCCCAAGTATCTTAATCATGTCACTCTCTCTAATCCTATTATTTGAGTGGTGTTCAGGTGATCCTTCGAGAAAATGACAAGTGCATATTTACCTTGTATATATTGTCGGGTCAAACTTCGGATCCTCAGGAAAGGAGAGTCATGTTCCCGGTCGAAATGTGCAAGTGTGTGGAATGTAGTATGGTGGAGACATAATAATGTTGATCTTGTTGTAATTTGACCCTTCTAATTGTGATGCCTTTGAATTGGAGAGCATGGGCTATTTATAGATTTTTTTAGGCGGGCTTCTTTGGCACGCCATCTTTTTATTCTCTTGGACACATGTCCATATATTTTTTTTGTCTCATGCGCATCTAGCATGGAGTGTATTTCTTTCCTTTAAATAGCCCATATCTCTTCTTTTTGTTTGGCATGTGATAAATATTGAAGGTTTAGAGATTGGAACAAGATCATGTCTCTTTTTTTTTCGGATGGTGGTGCATGTTTGTGCGCAATTCTTAATGTAAGAATTGGCTTATTTTGGTGGGTGCATGTGCATTTCGATCTTAGGTGCATGAAACCCCTCTCAACCTTGATCACAAAGGTTGACAAAACTCAATACAAGAATAAATAGCTATTTGTGGATGTATATAATTCTAATTTTGGCTTTGGTAGGAATTGATTCTAAATTAACCATGGAGCATGCTTGAGTAAGAGTTTTGAAATGAAATTCAAGTCTTGTTGCAAGAGAGAATAAAAGTCAAGTTATCCTACTATATCTCTGAGTGCAATTAATAAGATGAAATGAGTTCCCTATTCTGCGTTGCTCATCAAGATTTAGGATCTTAGTAGGAATAAAATTTATACTAACTGATTTATTTTATTCAGGAGAAGTGGAGATTAGCCATGTTGATTTTAGAGGAATTTGTTCTTAAATTGGCATAGAGAGAGAGATAGGGAAAGGCGTGGAAGAAGATTTGTAAACCTTTGTTGCGTGTGCGTTGAAGGCCTTCCCCACACTTGTTCTTTATACATATTATTTCAAGAGACAAGACAAAAGAACAAGTGTGCAAAACAAAAGTAATAACTCTTTATTGAATCGGGCATACAATCTTTGAAAGGGAAAAATACAAGATAAACAAAAAAAAAAAAAAAAAAACAAATGAAACTAATGCCCGATTATTTGGGGAGAATACAATGATTCTTTAACTAGGTAATGTAATCGACACCCGCGGCTCTCGCTAGTTTCGCTACTTTGTTATCGAACCTAAATTTTTCTATTTCAGCATCACCTTGTAGGTTACTTATTTTCCTCCTAGTAGCGTCTAATTAGGCCCCGAGTGAGCCAATACAAACCGTAATAACGCCCCATATTTTGTCATGAGGAAATCTGTTGTCTGCTTTCGACTTCGTCATCACTACCGTAATTGGTGTTTGGGCTAGGCGCGGGAGGAGGGGTAGCTAAGGATCTATTTTCTGGAATTGGTGCTCGAGATTCTTTGGAGCGGCGCATCAACCCCTTCCCGAATCCTCCTTCGGGCTTCACTTCCAAAAAACGGTGTAAGAGTTGTTCGATGAGCTGGAGTGTGGCGAAGGTAAGTTGTATGGGTGTTGCCTAGGTGGTGTAGTGTGGGGGCGTGGCTTTCCCACTATGGGATTTCATGCTCTCGGAGCGTAAAAGATCGCTTGTGTGGATTGAGCGCTCGGACATGATGTGAAGAGTGGAGTTTAGCAAAGCAAAGGCTTAGTGTGTGGTGGCACTAGAGTGGTGGTGCACGAGTTTTATAGCAAAATGAAATGAACACGGACCGAACACCTACGGAGCGTAGAAGGAGGGGATCGAGAATAGGCACGAGGAAACAGATGCGCTCGGGAGGCCACCACCGCCACGGCGCGGGCGCCGCGGGTGCGCGCGCCCGCCGCTGGGGCGCCCCGGGTCTGTCCGTCCCTATCCTAAGTCTAGTCTTATCCTCGCTTCATATCCAGGTGTTTTTATTTGTTTTATTTTTTATTCGTGTCAAGGTGATAAAAGAGAAAAAGGGAAATTTGTTTTAACTTTTAAAAGAGAACAAATGTAATTAAAAAATTAAAAAGCTTCAAAACTAATTAACTTTATTTCATCTATGGTTTCATTTATATTGTGAGAAGGTTCATAATAAACTTTTAATCTTTGGCCATTTACCTTTGAGATGTTACCTTCATTGTCGCGAATGGTTATGGCTCGCGCGCGTGTGGTGCGATGTCGACGGCGGCGGTGTATGGTCCCATCCACTTGCTTTTAAGCTTTCCTCCGCCGAATAATTTCACTCGAGTTGAAGAGTAATACCTTGTCTCCTTCTTGAAATGTTTTATCTTTGGATTCGGCCCGGTCGTGCCATCTTTTGTTCTTTCCTTGTAAATTCTCGCACCGTGGTATGCCTTCTCACGCCATTCCTCTAGCTCGGTGAGTTGCTTCGCCTATTTTGCCCTAGGCTAGCTTGACGTCCATGTTCGAGGTTTTGATTGCCCGATAAGCTCGATGTTCAAGCTCTACCGGCAAATGACAACTTTTCCCATAGACCATCTCGAATGGTGTCATGCCAATGGGGTCTTGTAAGCTGTCCCAGTATGCCCATAGTGCATCGTAGCTTGTCTTTCCATTCCTTTCCCATTGCATTGATTGTTTTACGGAGGATGTTCTTGATTTGCTTATTGGATGTTTCCGCGACCACTTGTTTGTGGGTGGTATGGTGTAGCGATGTTATGCTTGGATCCCAACTCCATTAAGAATTTTCTAAAAACCTTGTCGGTGAAGTGGGTTCCTCCGCCGCCACCACCATCCTTGGGGTTCGAGCGTGGAAAGATAATCTCATGGAACATTTTCCTTGCGTGCTTGGAATCTGCGGCTCGACGCGGTAGTGCTTCCACCCATTTGGATACATAGTCGACAAGTGATGAGGATGTATTCACAATCATAGGACTTTGGAAAAGGTCCCATGAAGTCAATACCCCGCACATCGAAGACTTCGACTTGTAAGTTGTAGTGGAGGGGCATTGCATTTTCGTGAGGTAATGCCTCCTTGCGGCCGCACTTATGATACCTTCTGATGAACTCTTTGGTGTCTTGGTACATGGTTGGCCGGTAGAATCCGCCTTTGCCAGATTTTTGCTTGTGTGCGAATACGCCATAGTGTCCTCCGTATGGCAATCGTGGGCATTTCTCAATAATCTCTTGTCCCTCTTTTTGGTGGGCACACATCTTCTCAACATCCCATCGAGAACATACCACCTCGTAGAGGTACGGATCATCCCGGAGGTGGCGTCGGCTTTACGCTTTCAACTTACGGCGGGATTCGCCAGGTGGTACATAACCTGAAACCATAAAATTCACAATGTCTGCATACCATGGGGTTATGTCCTCCACCTTCAGGAGCATGTCGTCGCGTAGGAAGTCATTAATGGGCGGTTCTGCGTGTTAGTGAATTGCAAGCGCGACAAATGATCCAAGAACGGTATTCTCTACTCCCTTCTTATCTTTAATTTCTAAATCAAATTCTTGGAGTAAGAGAATCCATCTTATTAATCTAGGTTTGGCGTCTTTCTTAGTGAGCAAATATTTCAATGCAACATGATCAGTGTAGACAATCACTTTTGATCCCACTAAGTAAGACCTAAACTTATCAATAGCAAACACTACAGCTAGGAGCTCCTTCTCGGTTGTGGCGTAATTCAATTGAGCTCGGTAAAGTGTTTTGCTAGCATAGGCAATTGCGTGATGCTTTTTATCTTTGGTTTGGCCCGTGACCGGACCGCACCAATCGCATAATCACTAGCATCACACATGATTTCAAAGGGTAGCGACCAATCGGTGGTTGAATGATTGGTGCTGAGATGAGTGCTTCTTTAATGGTAAGAAAAGCTTTCATGCACTCATCAGTGAACTCAAAAAGGCACATCCTTAGCTAGCGTGGCTTGTTAACGGTCTCGTAGTTTGTGAGAAATCTTTTATAAACCGTCTGTAAAATCCTGCGTGGCCTAGGAAGCTACGGATCCCTTTCACGTTCACTGGGGGAGGTAATTTTTCAATCACTTCAATTTTTGCTTTATCTACCTCAATCCCCCTCTCGGACACTAGGTGACCGAGGACAATGCCCTCCCGGACCATAAAATGGCACTTTTCCCAATTAAGCACTAGGTCCTTTTCTTGGCATCGTTGCAAGACTCTATCTAGATTCTCTAGACAACTCTCGAAAGTTTTTCCATAGACAGAAAAATCGTCCATGAAAACTTCCATGATCTCCTCAATCATGTCAGAGAATATGGACATCATACACCTTTGAAATGATGCGGGTGCATTACACAACCCGAAAGACATTCTACGGTAGGCGTATGTTCCATATGGGCATGTAAACGTGGTCTTGCTTTGATCATCAGGGTGGATGGGAATTTGGTGATAACCAGAATATCCATCTAGAAAGCAAAAGAAAGAGTGTTTCGCTAACCGCTCCAACATTTCATCAATAAATGGGAGTGGGAAGTGATCTTTCTTTGTGGCAGCATTTAATTTCCGGTAGTCTATGCACATTCTCCATCCTGTGACGGTACGCTGTGGGATTAATTCATTTTTAGCATTTTTAATTACCGTCATGCCTCCCTTCTTAGGCGCTACTTGGACAGGGCTAACCCAGTCACTGTGTGGAACGGGATAGATTATCCCGGCATGAAGAAGTTTAAGAACTTCTTTCTTCACAACTTCTCTCATTTCATTATTGAGCCGGCGTTGAGGTTCACGTGAGGGTGTTTTATCCGGGTCAACAGGGATACGGTGAGAGCAAATCATTGGGCTAATTCCCTTCAAATCATGTAAGGAATATCCGAAGACAGTTCTATGTTTTTCTAAGACTTTTATCAATTTGGATGACTCCTCTTCATTTAATTTATCATTGATAATTACAGGAGCATTTTATCATTATTTAAGAAAACATAGCGTAGTCCTTCGGGAGGGTTTTTAGCCCAATGGGAGGCGGTGTCATTTCTTCTTCTTTAGGGAGATCAATGAAATCATCCATAATTTGGAGTCTTTTTCTAAGGATTCTTCAGGAGTTTCAAAGGGTATTGTTGACACTACCTCGACGGGCATACACTTGGATAGAGGTTCCACTATTGAATTTTTAGCTTGAGTTATGGGTAGAGTGAAAATGTCTCTTCCTAACTTTACATCTAAATCCCTGTTTTTTTGGTGGGTTATTCAACAATTTTTCTAGGAGATGCCCGATTAAAATATCAAACTCATCTATATCAAAAATATGAAAATCTAGGCTGAGTTCAATATCATTATTGTGTAGAATAACATCATGTACTAACCCCAACCCTGGAATAACAGGTCGTGTATCATGTCTAAGGGTTTTGATTGTAGGCCACCACTTGTTGATCGTAAAAATGGATTAAAAACAAACGCGAGTGGGACATTATATTGATGCCTACGGTGGGGTTGTATTGCACATTTTCCCAGATTCCTCGTATGTTACAAAGATAAAGGGAAATGACGGGGTGCGAAATCCGAATTTCTTCGGTTAATCGCCTCACTTTCATTAACCCATTCATTACTCATTAGTGTGGTTAACTCCCCTAATTGATTTTTGCAACGATTCTTTACTTAATGGTTCTTTAGGGGTTAATGGAACTGGGGGTCTCTTCACTGATTCATAATTTGAGGTGTTTCCATAATCGTCAAGAAATATGTCCTCAATGTTTGGTAGGTCTCCCAAAAGGGGTTCCTCCACTGGTTCGGGGAAAGGTTTCTCTAAGGGTGTATGTGGTTCAGCTTGTTCAGCCTGAGCCGAAAAAAAAACGTCTTTTCGAGATAGACTTGCATTCTACAAGGACGGGTTCAAGAGGAGGAGTGTTTTCTCGGATTGTATCTAAAAGTGCTTCTCCTTCGTCTATAGTTTTATGTGAAAACGAACCGCTGCGTAGAGTCTAGGAATTTAAGAGATTCCTTATTTAATCCTGACCAAAAATGTTGCAATAAAACATGTCGGGACAAAGACAAGTCGGGACCAGAGTTTTTTAATGTTGTAAATCTATCCCAGGCTGCTCCTATCTCTTCCTTCTCCTTCTGCTGGAATGAGAGGATTTCGGTACGAAGGGCAACAATTTCGGTGAGAGGGAAGAATGCTAGGCAAAATTTTGCCTGCAGTTCCTCCCAATCCCCATTTACTTTTCCTACATTATGATCGTACCATTGTATCGCTCTCCCGGTAAGCGAGAAAGAAAACAATTTCCATTTTAAATATTCATGTGGTACGCCTTCAAAATGGAGGCAACCACAGAGCTGTTCAAATTCCCGCAAGTGGTGATATGGATTTTCTCTTTCGAAACCAGAAAAGGGTTGTTCCCGAACCATGGCTAACAAACCTGGGCGGAGCTCAAATCTTGAAGCTGTGATTGGCTTCGAAGAAGATGGGCGTTCTAAGAGCTCGCCCTTTGGAGCAGACAATTTGGAAATGGTGGGTTGCTCCATAATAAAAATTAAAAATAAAAAGAATGGCGAGGGGGTAGGGCTCACACTGATAACTAGGTTTCACAGACTATAACGACAACCGTTCCCCGGCAACGGCGCCAGAAATGCTTGTTGGTATTTCTTAGCGAAAGCAGCAAAGTCCGCAAGCGCACGGAAAGTACTGTTGTAGCACTTCACCTAGAAGTATTCCAGGTATCGAATTTCCACAGGGAACGGGAGCTAGTCTGTTCTCCTAGCTATCAAGGGTCAAGCATAGGAGGTGATCCTAGGAGCGAGGTGTTCTTTCAGCACTTAGGCTAAGTTAGGCTACTCTGTCTATTAATCGAGTATTACTTCGGGCATCCGGAGTGCACTTGGTCTGCCAAGCGATGCCGGCCTCTTGCTCTACTGCGCAACCGGACGTGGAGGAGTACAATGGGCGAATAGGGCTGTCACCACCTATCCCCTACCTCACTACCGTGGATTGCGGAGCAAACGAGGGTGAGTTATAACTTAGACACTACGTCTACGTTACTTGTCACTACTCTAGCGTTGGCCAGGAGATCCCGTCTTTATCAGGGGTCCTCTACTAGAGTATTTACCACAGGGGCAAACAACGATCCCGTAAGTCTCGATAAAATAAATGATAGAGTGAACTTAAGAATGATATTTGAAAGTAAGACACGAATAACTTTCACCAAGCCGTAAAGTTACCCGTAGAGGTACAAGGTAGGGAGGCGGGAGCGAAACAGATCACGGCACTCCGACGGTCGAAAAGACCACGGGGGTCGCTACTCCTCTCTTCCTCTCTATCTTGCACTCTCTCTCTCTCTCCCACTGAGTGTCTTGGCACTCTCTAAACCACCCTGAATGTGAGACTATGAATTGTGTTGGGATTGATGCTCTATGGAGGGGGTGACCCTCCTTTATACACAAGTGAAAGGTGGTTTTGGCGGGAAAGTTTGGCGCCAAACGGTGAAAAACACCTCATGGACCGCCTCTACTCCTCCGGCCGGGACACCGACCAAGGCGTGGCGGGTTCGGACACCAGGCCGCGGCGGGCGCGCCACCTGCGGCGGCCGGCCCAGGGTTTGGCCCGCTGGTGCCGTGCCTTCGCTCGTGGGCTGCGGCCTGCTCTACATTGCTCTTCCAGAGGTGCTTCGGTTGGATTCGGTCTGGTTCTGGCCTGTCACGTTCCCCTTGGCCAAAGCGCACTTCCTGAGTTGCGTATTGTTCTTTATTTGGCGTACTTTCACCTGTTCCCGTATTTGTTCCTGCAAAACAAATATTCTCGAATACAAGTGAAACTAGGTGAGTAGTAAATGTTTAGTTAGTCTAGATGGGTTTTATCTCTCTTAATTTGGACTAAGTTGGCGGTATAAAATATGTGATAATGGCCGCCAACGAGGCACCGAAACGCATGTTGGCATTTCATAGTGCAATCACTAAGAATAAATAATATTCTCGTGAGATCACGTTAAGAGATATCGGATGATAGATGGATTCATGTGTTTACTTTAGTCAATCCATAAGCGCAATTTGATCTACCATTGTAGCATTTCACCCGGTGGTATTCGGGTATCGTGATTTATATTTTCCCAAAGGGAAGGCAGGTTTGTGTGGTTAGCTAGCATAATGATGATGATGATCCACAATGTATTTATGAATAACCATTAATCAATTGTAGGGGTAAGAAGAATGATATTCGGGATAGTGACAAACACACATAAGCTACTACACCACTAGGGAGAGAAAAGGATAAAAAGAGAATCTACAATGAGAAGGTGGTTCTAAATATTGCACATGGGTGAACTCTAGTTTAACATGTGAGGAGGCTAAATCATGATGGGATTACGATCATATGATGAGGAGATGCCCGCGGCTAGTCTCGCTAGCCGATGGACACTTTCGAAACTCCAACTCAACATCCGAACGTGGAGGAATGCAATGGGCGGAACAGGGCTGTCACCACCGCCCCTACCTCACTACCGTGGGATGCCGACATTTCGATGATTACTATAGACACGACACCACGCCCACGTATATAGAAAATTACCTAAATCCCTCGGGACTCCGACCCTACGGATCGACAAGCAAGGATAAAGGTAAACCCAAAGGTACACCAAACCATCATAATCTACATAAACCGACCACTTTCTAGCGAGTCGACACATGACGGTTAATTCTATAATTAGTCAAGTCCTATCTACTAATATGTCAACTAGATCATAGTTCACACATTAATAAGATAACATGAGGGTAACTATACTCTAGTTCGAACGCATTGCAATATGAATATAAAGACTTGCATATTGAAAGGAACTCCATAATAATATTAATATTACCAAAAGATCCTTCCAAGGAGACAAGCCCTCCTTGAAGCTCAACCTTGCTCAAAACTACAACTAGGACTAAAGAAAGTGAGTGAAGTGCTCAAGGGTGTGTGTGTTGTGTTGTGGAAGGGGGTGTGGCCTCTTATTTATAGGAGAATGAAAGTGGTTTTTGGCGGGAGTTTTGGCGCCAAATCCCAAAAGCACCGCCATGCACCGCCTCGGCTCCTTCGGCTTCGGACACTGAGACAAGGCGCGGCGGGATCGGGCACGGGCTGCGGCGGCCGCCACACCTGCGGCGGTCGGCCCCTGTTTGGCCCCGCCCAGCGCCCATCCTTCGCGTGTGGGCTGGTGGCCTAGTGTAGGTCGCCTTTCCTGAGGTGTTTCGGTCCGTTTTGCTTCAGTTCGGCCTGCCACATTCCCTTGGTCAAAGCGTATTTCCTGAGTTTGCACTTTGCACTTCTTTATTTGGCGTAGTCTCACCTGTTTCCGTGTTTGTTCCTGCAAAAACAATTATTCTCGAATACAAGTGGAACTAGGTGAGTAGTAAATGTTTATTTGACATAAGTGTGCTCCATCTCTCTTAATTAGAGCTAAGTTGGCAAAGATAAGATGTATGATAGTGACCGCCAACAAACTCCCCAAAGCTTAACCTTTGCTCGTCCCCGAGCAAATAGCTAAGTATTTAGGTTGATGATCGGGAGTTGCTTCAATGCTGATATAAATCAAAAAGTGTACCATGTTTATAACAAAGTGTTCACTTATTGTTTAAATAAGTTGGCAATTTTCATCTATCCTTATTACTCGAATCATATGGGTCTCATAACATTTTTTTCACATTCTTGGGCGATTGCAAGATAGAACGGTTTTGTGGAGCTACTACTTCTCTTATTCTTTTGAGTAACTATGCATCCGGGATTTTATTTAGTATATGTATATTCTCTCTTTTTTTTTTTTTTTTGAATACTTGAGAGAGTGTGATGTTCTCTCTCTTTTTTTTTTTTTTTTTTGGAGAGGTGGGCTCTTCTCACCCTAGACTTGTGTCTTTTTATTTCCTCTCTTTTTTTTTTTGGAGATGTGGGCTCTACTCGCCCTCGGACACTTGTCCATTTTTCTCTCTTTTTTTTTTTTTTTTTTAGATTCAGGTTTCCCGGATGTCAAGTTCTCTAAGAACAAAGTTATAGTAGAGTCTCTCTGTACCATATCATATCCGGCAATAACTTAGAAAAGGATTCATGTTCTTGCAGCCCATGTTTATCAAGTTTTTTAGGACAAGACATTATTAGCCAACAAACTTAAACATCAAGGAATTCTAAGTTATAAACTAGGTGCAAGCTGATTCATAGACGAGCAACTATTCATCATTTCATCTTAAGAGAAACCTACACCTTTTTATGTCAAATAAAGGAGTGGAATATATTTTTGTTGCTTTTATCATTTTTTTGAAAGGAATGGGAAATGACTTGGGAAATTAAAGGCTTACCTGGTGGGGGTCCTCCCCAAGATGGCTCAAAGCCTACGGGTCGGGATTATATCCCATGTGGATCCAAAATGCTCTCTCCCCGCGGCGGCGCTGCTCCTCTCGCGGCGCGGATGTCGGTGAACTCCTGCTTGGTACTCCCCCGTGGCGCTGATCTGCAAATGCATACATAGGAGTGGAGTGTATCATGAATATTTCTAGTACTCACCTCCGCACCGTGGATGCGTGTCTTTGAGGTCCTGGATCGTCTCGAGGCTTCTCCGTGTGTCGGGCGCGGTGATGGAGGCATCCCCTCGGACTCGGAGGAGATCTCGTACGTGCTGTCCATCTTTGAACCACCTGCCTTTGATCTGGGTGTGGGGTGTACCCTCGACCGTAGCCCGGTATGTACCACGGGTTCGCATAGCCGAAGAAACCATGTCTTTGGACTGGCATGAACCCAAAGGTGGTGGCATCGAGGTGCGCGGGTCTGCACAAAGTCCGGTGGTGGGGCGGTGATCGTGAAGTTCCTACCCCATCTCTTGCTACCCTCCCGGGTGACCTACGAGACACAACTTCTGCGTGGCTTAGCCGTCGAAAGGATCCGAACGAAGGTAAGTGAACGGGACTTATACAATGAGTATTCCGGGTTAGGAAGCGGAATCTCCATTGTATAGCCCTAAAGTAATAAATGACTTTCTCGCGGTCATCTGCATCAAGCTTAATATGATGCCCTTGAACCAAGGATTGGATCGTGATCTCGGGGCGCGGGTCAAGAATGTAAAGAACATTCTGTCCTTCCAGCGCACCAACACCATGAGCAATCCGTGTCACAAGGGAAGTGCAATAAACAGTGGTGGTAAGCTTGATGGTTTCTAGCATCCAATTAATCATTTCTTTCATAGGAGCAATTTTAATTCATTTTAGCATTGCAAAGAGATATTTTAATTCAGCATCATGAATGCGACGAGGATCTTGCCTAGGAAATATAGTGCTAGACATCCATTTATGCATAAATCTCAGTGATGGATGTTGTATGTTTGCATTAACAGCCTCGAATCTAGCACTAGAGCAATCAATATCAGATATTTGCATGAAGAAAGCATCACGATTATACCCGCGAAGGGCTGCATCAAAATCAATTAAGCACTTTGCTTTATCAAACCCTAAAATCCCAGCAATTTGCTTCCATGTGCGATAGTGGTGGGTATGAAAAAATCAAAAAGAAATACCCTCATCATGAACTTTCAAAGTGCACAGGAATTGGATAGTGAGCATTTTAGAGCCTAATTCATCCAGAGGATCTACCTTTGCCCATCCTACGGCTCTCCACATGCTAGGGAATTCAGAATCCATACCTAGTTTTTCGAGAGCTTCCTAGGAGAAGCGTGATGCGTGAGCGAAGGGTCGATCTTTGAGCATGTGGTATGCTTGTACCTCTCGTGCATCTTGGAGGTCGAGGTACGGAGCGTCACCGGGTCGATCATCAAGTGTGGGTGGACTTGAGGAGGAGCGTCGTCTTCGTGCATCGGGCTTCCTTCGGCTTCGGTGTGGTGAGAGTGTTGGCGGTCATTATCGAGTATATTATACCGCCAACCTTTATCCAATTCATGAGAAAGGGGCAAACTTATGTTACATATACCTTTACTTCTAACCTAGTACCATCATAATTTGGCCCTTGCACCATCATAGGCCCAACATTTGAAGGACAAAACGCGCAACAGGAGAAGGCCGGGGCCGGGAGGCCCAGCCCAGGGGGCGGCCGGTGTTGACACTCAATTAATGCATGTTTTACTACCACCAAAGTGAACCACTAATACAATATTACATGTGAAAACATAACCAAACATTATTTATCTAACGAGTTCCACGAGTTTTTTGTGTTTCAAGTTGTTTTGCAGGAATGTTGTGGAATTACAAATAAAGTATGCCAAATAAAGTGGCAAGCACAAAGTCGAAAACGCCAAAGAGCAAAGGGAAGCAAGGAGGCCGATTCCACGCCTCATCCGGACTTTGCACCACCGGGAAACCATCTACCAAGGCCCACAAGCCCACCAGGAGAAAGGAGAGGCAAAATGGGACCCATATCACTGCGGCGGCCGGCGCTCACTTGCGGGCGCCAAAAATTTTGGCGCTTTTTCCGCCCTTTCTCTAGCGGTTCGCTACGGACTTCACGCGGCGGTTGCATGTGGTGCAAACTTTCGTTCCCGCCAAATGCCCCTCGGAACAAGGATGGCCCTCCATTCTCTCCTCTCTTTTCCTATATAAAGAGACCCCTACACCATTGTACAACACACACATCCTACCTTGTGAGCATCACTTCCACATTTCATATCAAGTAGTAGTGTCCCTCTAGGTGTTCATCACCTAGTTGTATTAGAGGAAAAGAGGAAGAGAGTGAAAGGGAAAGAGCGGAGGAGTAGCTGGGATTGTCGGCTTTGCCTCAACTTTGTACCTCTTCGAATCCGACTCGTCTGAGAAAGATTCAGGTTATCTTGTGCTAATTCCAATATTATTATTTCACTAAATTCAGTTCATGCTTGATTTTACTTACGGATCTCCGTTCGACCGAAGGTTCTAGTTTTCGTACGGAACTAGTTTCGTATCCGCTAGCGTAGACGTGGTGTCTGGGCTAGAGTTTACCTGAGATTGCGCCCAAACCTACGGAATAGTTGTGGTAGCCCCGGGGGTGACAGCTCCGATCAGGCCTTTGTAGTCCACCACGTACGGGTTGGTGTTTTCGTAGAGCTTTTGGCTGCCTTCTCCCGATTACCGTTTCCCAGTCTTTTCGAGAATCGGAAAGGAACAGCTGCTCCGCAGTAAGTGGGGTTAAGTAAGCCTGAACTTGGTATTTAATAACTTTGGGAAAACCTTAGAGAACCTCTTTCTTCCTACCAAAAACAGTCTTTGGATGACCTTGGCCTTGCTCCAGTTCACTTCTCGTTCCCCGTGGAAATCGATACCCCTGAATACTCCGGGTGAAAGCTACAACGGTACTTTCCGTGCGCTTGCGGATTTATCTGTGTGCGTTAAAAAATACCAACAAGCTTTCTGGCGCCGTTGCCGGGGAACGGTAGCTGTTCTAGGATCGAACCAAGTCGTCCGTGTATCCTTTTTCTTTTCATCACCATTTTTATGCACCTCACCACCACCACCACCACTACCACATGGATTCAATGCCCATCTATAAATTTTTGGCTCCAAAGGGCGATTCGTTGGAGCCTCCACCATCATCACACCCCATTCACACAACCGGCTATGAAATTCGCCCCGCTTTCATAGCCATGGTTCGGGACCAACCCTTCTCTAGGCGAGACAACGAAAAATCCATATATCCACCTTCGAATTTGAGCACTTGTGTTCTTGCCTCGTTTTATCGGGCATGACACAAGAGACCATCAAGTGGAAACTGTTTCCGTTCTCCCTTTTGGGTAGAAAAACAATGGTATGCTCATACCATTGGAGGTGTTCATGGAAACTGGGTTGAACTTCGAGACAAATTTTGTCTTGCTTTCTTCCCTGATTCCCGAGTCGCTGCCCTTCGAATAGAAATTCTTAGATTTAAACAAAAAGAGAAGGAGACTCTAGGAGCATCCTGGACCAGGTTCTTAAGTCTTTTAAATACAGGCCCAGACCTCTCTTTGCCCGACCAAGTCATTCTTTGCCACTTCTATCTTGGTCTTTGCAAGGAAGATGCTCTCCAAATTGACCTATCTTCGGGAGGCTCGTTCATGCATAAATCTATTAGTGAGGGGAAAGCCATTCTAGAGAAAATCCTAGAGAACACCTCATACACTGGCATATATGACGAGTTTCCCGTAGAAATAGTAGATTCAAGCTCCGACCATCGAGAGGAGGTACCTACAACTGAATTTGAAGTTTCTTCAAATTCTTTCCATAATTCGGTTGTTGAGGAACCTCCCGTTAAGGGAACATGCAATCACAATTCGTGGGATGATGAATCCCATCCTTATGCATGTCCCTTTGGATTCGAGGATGGCCTTTTTCTCGATGATGATTTTGGGAATGTTTTAGAAATTCCCGGTCGTAATCATCGAGATACCTCGAACTCCTTTATGAGACATCAAGAACACTCACAACACATAGAGGGTGAACCAATTCATATGGAAGACATTTCTATACCCTCCACCTCTTTGCCCACACATGATGTCTCATCAGACTTTGTTCCTGATCAGTGGGGAGAGCATGAGACAGTCTCTGCATTAACAATATTTGATCCATGTTTTGCGGATGACTTGATCTATCATGAAAAAGAAAGTGTTCCCCTAGAATCGACAGATTTCATCAATGAACA
The DNA here is from genome assembly GCA_015847255.1 of Hyparrhenia diplandra. Taxonomy (NCBI): domain Eukaryota; kingdom Viridiplantae; phylum Streptophyta; class Magnoliopsida; order Poales; family Poaceae; genus Hyparrhenia; species Hyparrhenia diplandra. Next base: position 88,682 of record JADLZK010013163.1, on the reverse strand, counting down.
TGGAAGTTACATTCTAAATGTCACATCCATTCCATGCTCATATGAAAAATCTCCCGGATCAATCCATAACTTCAGCCCATCTCGACAATGATCTACAACCCCTTCTCGCTCTCTGTTCATAAAATCTTTGAAAGGGTTGTTGTAGATGCTTTTGTCTACCATAAATTTTGCAAATTTCGTGGTATCTCGGCATGAGTTTACAGGACGACACTCAAGGTTGGTGTTGGAGGGGAAACCACTTCACCAACACTGGTTTGAAATTCAAAGGTTTCCCAAAGACGAGCTTTCGTCTTTAAACAAAACACTTTCGGGAGATAACCCGCTCTTTCAAAATTGTTCTTCATAAAAAAAGCAAAACTTTTATTTTTAATAAAAAGCAAACATGTTATCAAACTAGTAGCACCTTCGGATATTCTTGTTGCTAACCATTTCGGTGAAGACAAAGAAGAACGAAAGAAGCATACGATGCTTGAGAATATGAGGCTACATCAACTACAAACTTTGATGCCCATGGGTGATGGAACACACTCGGATGGAGGCCACGACCTCGCACACTTGAATTTTACACAAAAGTTCAAGTGTGGGGGAGGAAGGTGTAAGTCCAAGTTCCACACACACCAAGGGGTCAATAAAAAAAATTGATGTGAGCCCTGACCTTGCTAAAAAAAAATAAAAAAAAAAAAAATAAATAAAAATAAAATAAAAACAACATAGAGTCTAGAATAATTCATTAATCAAATAAACCTTTGACTCTCTGGTATTTTTTTCCACCGTAAGGGTCCTTGTTATTTTCACTTGTCTTTTGTCTTTGAATAAAAATAGATATAGCTCCAAAGAAGTGTGGGGTGTGCAAGATTCCATTGAAGAACAGAAAGCGCCAAACCACATCATGAACTGGTGGAGGAATGTATACAAAACTCGGTTTGATCACTTCTCTCCCACCTGTTCATATGCATGTTCCTGGTTCTACACTTGTTTAAACCTGCAAACTTTAAAAGAACCAAAATTCCACACTTAGAATTAAAACTCGAAAGTAAATATAAATATAGCTCTTTGAGTTTGGCCTACATAAATTTTTGTTCCTTGCATATCCTTAGTGCTTGTGGGAAAAACACATAGGAAAAACATATTACCTAAGTTGTTGTGAAGTGAGATATGGCATTGACATGGAAATCCAACCTTTTCTATTCAAAGTACTTGGAGAATTTCCTTTTCATCAAAATGTTAAAAACCATAGTCTCACATACTCCTCAATGGTGAGAAATTCCTACCAGGGGCCAAATACCACGATACAATTTGAAAACCTTCTACATTTGCTACTTGTTGTTTGCATTGAGCCCTGTCAAACCTTGTTGACCCTAGTTGAGAAATTTATCATGCTCTTAAATCAAGATCACGTACACGCCACCAAATATATGCACTACTCCTACATTGGGAGTAGGCGCAGAAACATGCCTTCCACTTAGATCCATCCAAAAATGTTCTACTCCTACACTAGGAGAGAAAATATATATATATTGGTTAGGTTTCTTTCAAAATAAATGTTCCAAACACTTATTGAAATCTCCCTCTCAAAAAGTCTGCCAAAAAGAGACATGAGGCTATCATCAAAAAAAAATAAGAAAAAAAAATAGAGAAAAAAATGGACAAGTGTCCGGTATTAAAACAATGGGTACTTAGATGCCCGCCTCTCTATATAAAAAAAAAAAAAAGAGAAAAGAAGAAAAAAATGAGAATAAAAGATAGCCCATGTTCTCACAAATATTTTCCCCAAAGTCTCAATAAAGAGAGATATTTCAAGGAGCATAGTAGAAATAGGATAGCCACTATATGACATTTTTCTCCATGGATCCATTGTTTGACCTAGCAAAATATGCAATACAAGTATGCCCACAAAAATTTTTTCCTACCCGAGCTCCACATAAGCCTTTTAGAAGTAGGAAGAAAAAAAGAAGGCAATGCTATAAATGCCTTGGTAAGGGGAACATACACCACTTGAGCGATTTGAGAGTGCCATTTGAGGAGTACTTGTGAACTATGCTTTATTTCAAAAAAAAAAAAAAAAAAAAAAAAAAAGAAGAAAACTCCAAGTTACTAAGATGTGAAAAGAGGATGACTTTGTTCAAAGCCGTTCCATTTCTCAACCACCCAAGAATATATGTTAGACACTCCACATATCCCACGGTAATGAGGTATGTCCGGATGATCTTTATGTCGGGTTCATAACTCGAATTGCTATGTTTATACTTACTTTATCACTAACCTTTACTCGGGACGAGCAAAGAGTCAAGTGTGGGGAACTTGTTGACACTCAATTAATGCATGTTTTACTACCACCAAAGTGAACCACTAATACAATATTACATGTGAAAACATAACCAAACATTATTTATCTAACGAGTTCCACGAGTTTTTGTGTTTCAAGTTGTTTTGCAGGAATGTTGTGGAATTACAAATAAAGTATGCCAAATAAAGTGGGAAGCACAAAAGTCGAAATACGCCAAAGAGCAAAGGGAAGCAAGGAGGCCGATTCCACGCCTCATCCGGACTTTGCACCCGGTGAAACCATCTACCAAGGCCCACAAGCCCACCGCAGAAAGGAGAGGCAAAATGGGGCCCATATCTGCGGCGGCCGGCGATCACTGCGGCGGCGGCGCAAAAATTTCGGCGCTTTTTCCCCCCCTTTCTCTGGCGGTTCGCTCACGGACTTCACGCGGGCGGTTGCATGTGGTGCAAACTTTTGTTCCCGCCAAATGCCCCTCGGAACAAGGATGGCCCTCCATTCTCTCCTCTCTTTTCCTATATAAAGAGACCCCTACACCATTGTACAACACACACATCCTACCTTGTGAGCATCACTTCCACATTTCATATCAAGTAGTAGTGTCCCTCTAGGTGTTCATCACCTAGTTGTATTAGAGGAAAAGAGGAAGAGAGTGAAAGGGAAAGAGCGGAGGAGTAGCCGGGATTGTCGGCTTTGCCTCAACTTTGTACCTCTTCGAATCCGACTCGTCTGAGAAAGATTCAGGTTATCTTGTGCTAATTCCAATATTATTATTTCACTAAATTCAGTTCATGCTTGATTTTACTTACGGATCTCCGTTCGGCCGAAGGTTCTAGTTTTAAATGCGGAACTAGTTTCGTATCCGCTAAGCGTAGCGTGGTTATGCAGGCTAGAGTTTACCCGAGATTGCGCCCAAACCTACGGAATAGTTGTGGTAGCCCCGGGGTGACAGCTCCGATCGGGCCTTTGTAGTCCACCACGTGCGGGTTGGTGTTTTTTAGAGCTTTTGGCTGCCTTCTCCCGATTACCGTTTCCCGTCTTTTCGAGAATCGGAAAGGAACAGTTTGCTCATGATAAGTGGGGTTAAGTAAGCCTGAACTTGGTATTTAATAACTTTGGGAAAACCTTAGAGAACCTCTTTCTTCCTACCAAAAACAGTCTTTGGATGACCTTGGCCTTGCTCCAGTTCACTTCTCGTTCCCCGTGGAAATCGATACCACTGAATACTCGGGTGAAAGCTACAACGGTACTTTTCCGTGCGCTTGCGGATTTATCGTGTGGGTTAAAAAATACCAACAGCCGGCGCCTTTGCGGCGGTCGGGCGCAAATTTTCGCCCTCTGTTCCCGCCCTTTCTCTGGCGGTTTGGAGCGGTTTTCACTCGGCGGTTGCATGCAGTGCAAGGTTTCATTCCCGCCAAGAAGCCCTCGAAGCAAGGAGCACCCTCCATTCCCTCCTCCTCTCCATTATATAAAGAGGGGCACTCCTCCCTTGAACACACACTCACACACAACACATTACACATTGTTACATCCTCACCTTGAGCTCTACTCTCTCCACTTCATTAGTTTAGTAGTAGTAGGATTCGAGTTAGGCAAGGCTTCAAGGAGGGCTTGTCTCCTTGGAAGGATCTTTTGGTAATTTACTATGAAGTTCTTTCCTTTATTCAAGTCTCATTATTTATATCGCAATGCATATGAACTAGAGTATAGTTATCCTCATGTTATATTCATATTGTGCCAACTAGAGTATAGTTAGTATGATGTGATAATTTAACATGACTAACTTTAGGCTAATTGAATCATATATCGTTCTTGGAACGTAGTAGAACTAAGCTCGGGTGATGGTCTGGTGTACCTTCGGGTTTACCTTTACTCTTGCCATGTCGATCCGTAGGGTCGGGGTACCTAGGGGGTTTAGGTAGTTTTCTATAAACGTAAGCGTGGTGCTTAGGTCTATAGAGAATCATCTGGGAAATGCCGGCATCCCACGGTAGTGAGGTAGGCGGCAGATGGTGACAGCTCTGTTCGTCCTTCGCACTCCTCCACGTCCGGGTGTCGGGTTGGAGTCTTATCAAGTGTCACCGGCTGGCATATACCAGCCGCAGGCATCTCCTCATCACTTTAGCCCATCTCTGCAATGAACCATGAATGACATATGTAGACTATAGTCTGACGCATTGGCGATATTAGAATAGCCAACTCAACATAGATTTTCCCTTTCTTGTTATTTCCTATTTATTCCTTCTAGTGCTCAAGAAGTGTGTGTGTCACCACTATCTCCAATATTATTGTCACTTACCCCTGTACATGATTAGTGGCTATCCATACATACATTGTGGGCTATCATCATCATATTAAATCTAAACCTGCCTTCCCATGGGAAAATATAAATGAACGATACCCGAATACTCCCGGGTGAAATGCTACGATGATAGATCCGTGCGCTTGCGGGTTGACCCTTGCAATATTCAATTTATCTATCACCTGACGCTCTCTCGACGTTATCATTAAGGATAATATTTATTCTTAGTGATTGCGTTAAGAAACGCCAACAAGCATTTCGGCACCGTTGCGGGGAAGGCATGGTTAAAAGAAAAAATATTAATAAAGATGATCATAACCACATGTATGGATGATAGCCCCAATCTTTGCGGAGTTAACTCTTTTTTTTTTCTTCCCGTTGTGGATGAAAACAGGGGATAGTGTATGACTGGTCGCAACCTGCCGAATAACTTCGCCGACGATCCGAGAGAGGCTTTCCGGAAGGAGTCGGGCTCAGGCCACTCTTCCTGTCATCACTCCCGAGGAGGTTGCACCTGTCATCCAAGTACCATCTTCATCAACACTCATGGCCACCAAGACACTCCGTGACTACTCTGTCCCTGTCGTGGGCAATGTCCCAGTTGGCCCCCGTGTCAACTTGGGCGACAAGAACTTTGAGATAAGGACTGGCCTCATCACGATGGTACAAGCAAGTCCATTCTGTGGACTGCCAAGCGGGACGCAAATGCTCATCTCCGAACTTCTTGGAGTCATGCGACACAATCGTCATCAAGGGCGTTGAGCGGATGTCGAGGCTTCGCTTGTTTCCCTTCTCCCTTGTGGGGAAAGCGAAGCAATGGTTCTACAAGGACAAGGAGGTCTGTCGGACTTGGAGTAAATGCTCCACCGCATTCCTCGCAAAGGTTCTTCCCAATGGACAAAACCAATGCCCTGCGGGCAAGGATTTCCAATTTTCGCCAGACAGCAATGGAACCCATACTAGAGGCGTGGGAGAGGCCGCAAGAGTACATCCTCGCCGCCCACACCATGGCATGGAGAAGTGGCTCGTCCTTGAGAACTTCTACAATGGTCTTACGACCATGTCGAAGGGCCACATAGATCTTTGCTTCTGGAGGGGCGTTCTTATCCCTCACCGTTGAGAAAGCGAAGCGCTCATCGAGAAGATGATCGAGAACCAAGGCGGGGAGAAGAACGGGCCCCTCGAAAAACACAAAAAAGGTATGCACACGATAAAAGGAGACAGATCTGCTTTTGCTGCAAAGATCGATCTCCCGATGAAAAAGACTGGGCGACCAAGCTCCGTCAAGCGGTGCTACACTCCCCATGGACTCACATATGACATGTGAAGTCTGTGGAGAGGTTGGAACATTCGGGAAGTTCTTGTCCCGAAACTCGAGAAGAAGTAGCCTACGTCAACAACGGATTTCGTCCGGGGTAATAACAATGGGTGGAACAATCGGAATCGCCCACAAGGAGGTAACAATTACAATTTGAATTACAATTCCAATTTCAATTCCAATCTACCCTCCTTGAAAGATTTAGTTTATGGTCAAGCTAAAATTAATGAAAGTCTTAACAAAAAGATATCGTCTAATGATAAAATGCTTGAAGACATAAACACCAAACTTGAGAATTTATCTTCTGCTGTAATTAATCAATTGAGCTTATATAAAAAGGTTGAAAAACAATTGTCACATTTAGCAACTTACATTCCTATTAATCAAGATGGAAAAATCCTAGTCAACCTACGGAAAAAGGTTAATGCAAAGTGGCCACGAGGAGCGGTAAGTCTACTCGTGATCCACCATATCCTAAACATGCAGCGAAAAAACTCTCGCAATCCCAAAGAACCCACGACAAGACAACAACGCAGGCGCTCCACCAATCGAAGAAGAGCCCGGCCAGAGGAAAGGATTACAACTCAAACTTATGGGGACACAAACTTCATGCCCTTTCCTTCCCTAAGAGAAAATCAACCGTGGATGAACAATTTGCCCGTTTTGTTGAGATGATCCGGAAGATACATGTGGATGTACCACTAATGGATGTACTCCACATGCCATCTTACGCCAAATTTGTCAAAGCCGTCATCAACAATAAGCTGCCCTACCAACCACCGAGGTGGTAAAACTAAGAAGCATGTAGCGCAACTATACTAAACAAACTCCCTGAGAAGAAGAAAGACCAGGATGTCCCACCATCACCGTTCAATAGGGACTCAAAGGATTGAGCATGCCCTATGGAGCTTTTGGGGCAAGCGTCGATTGTCATGTCCAAAGTCTGTGTTTGACAAGATGAACTTCACCAACTTGGCACCAACAAGCATGTTGCTCCAAGCGGGTGACTCCACGGTCCGTCACCCGGTAGGAGTAGCGTAAGACGTGCTGTTAGAATCGAGATATCACTTCGTGCCGATTGACTTTGTGGTGCTAGAAATGGAAACCACTAAGGAAACACCTTTGATCTTGGGGCGACCATTCCCGAAAGCACAGGTGGGGCACACATCGATGTCGTAGCGAGAAAATCCGCTTCAACATCAATGGAAAGGAGGAAATCTTCAACTTCCGCCCCAAGCCCGAACAATGTTCCATGGTCTCGTCAAACACAAGCCTACCTTGAAGGAAGATACGCCTACCACATCACCATCCAAAAATATGAAGAAGGCATGGCATGTAAAGCGGGCCTAAAGGTAAGCTTCACTAAAGGTAAGAAATAAATATTTTCCTTCTATAAATTTATTTTCCTCATATTAAATTATTTTTTGAATTCAAAACCTCTTTAATTAATTAATTTCCTTTTTATTACCATATTCTTTAATATTAAAAAGAATTCCTTTTCATATTTTAATCCCATTGCCATATTTCCCATGTCAATTAAAATATAAAAATAATAATATAAATAAAATATATATATTGATAAGATTTTATAAATTATGCCATACTCGAATAAAACTTTATTCCAAAAAAAAAAAAAAAATTTCTTAAACATTTATAAAATAAGAGAAAATAAAAACAAAGTTTCGGGAACCCCGACCGTTGCACCACACGCACAACGGTCGGATTCGACCGCTTGAACGCACCTTATTTAAGCGGGCGGCGAGGGGAGCCCAGGATGGGGCCGGCCGCCGATTGGGCCGGCCGCCCCAGCGGCGCCTCTGTCATCCTGAGCCAAACGGCCACATCGCCTAGCCGTTGCCCTTGTCCGAAGTGTCGGGGTGCATCGGGCTATAAATTCGCGAGGTGGCCGGGAGAGCTCTCCACCCCTCTCATTCTCACTCCCTCACTCTCTCATTTTGCTACTTGCTCACTTCTTGCACTCCACAAAGCATTCCCAAGCTCTAGTGCAAGAACACCAGCCACTCTCTCTCTCACAAAGCTCTCTCTCCCAAGTTCTCTCGAAGAGTAAGCACTTGTTTCCATTCCATTCGCTTTTTGTTCGCTAACATGTTCGGGAAAGCGGCAAGCGCGATCAAGAAGGGCGTGAGAAGAAGGAGGCTCTCCCAAGGAAGTTCGGGTACACACTTCGACAACGCCCCGAAGCATACGAAGAAGACGCACCCTCGCAAGAGCAAGAGCAAGAACAAGCACCCACGGTGATGACGATCGAGGAAGCCGATGCACCGCACCTCGACCGGAAGGAGAACGGGAGATGCAAGCCTACAACATCCTTAAGAACCGAGACTTCGCTCCGCTCCTCGCTTCCCGACGACGTCCTCGAAAAACTAGGTATGGACAACGAATTCCCCATCATTTGGAAAAATCGTCGGATGGTCCGGATTGCTCCCCGGATGAGCGGGCTCTCGCCTCCTCACCATCCAATTTCTAGGATCTTTGGAAGTTCATGATCGAGGTGTTAGCTTTTTTTGGTAAATATCACTATTACACTTGGCAAGAACTAGCTAGGCACATAGGCTTTGATGCTAAGAAATGTTGCACAAACCTAGTTGTTGCTTTACCAGATTTTAATCGTGCCGCCTTTTTCACTGAAATCTCCACCATAGTTCCTATAGATCCTAGGTTTCATCCTACTAATGCCAACATACATCACCCAACATTGAAATTTATGCAAAAATGGATTGCCATAACTTTGTTCCCTAGGCAAGAGTTTCGTCGTCTTTTGGATGTTGAGATGCAATGCCTCTATGCCATAGTTCACAAGAGAAAGATTGCTCTGTAAAAGAAATCATAAAATGCATGCTTAGCAATTTTAAACAATCCACACCTGTTTATTGTACCTCTCTTGTGACAAGGGTTGCTAGTAACATTGGTGCATTGCAAGGCGAGAATGTCACATACCTAGATACTCCACCTCTTAAATTTCATTATCACACACATTGCAAGGGCACATAATAAAATTTGATGAGAATGACCACAAGAAGATTATCTATTATTTTTTAGGGATATATAAATGAGATTCCGCTCCCTAACCCGGAACTCTCATTATGTAAATCCCCATCACTCACCTTCGCTCTAGTTGAGCTAGGCGAAGCACGCGAGGAGTTCTCTGTTTCTCGCGAGGTCATCACGAAGGAGAGCTACCGGTGGTTCCACGAGATGCCACGGCCTACACCGTACCCGGTGCCACGCCCGGGTTCTTTACACCAACGCTGAACCCCGGGCTCACACCCACCTTCCGGTATGAGGGGATGTTCACACCTCATCCGGACCAAGCGGGAGGGTCGGCATGGCATGAGACACACACGGTGTCCTCCGACTCGAAAGGGATGCCACCACCTCGTCACTCTACGGTGGACCCCAGAACGCTCAAGAGATCAACACCCGACTTCGGGAATGTGGAACTCCGCCGCAGGTGAGATTGCGCGATCACTCACTGGTTTTGTGCGGGTTTCCGATCAACGCCATCGGCGCATACGCAACACCAAGCGGAGGAGGCGGAACGGAGATGGCGGGGAGCACGAGGCACGGTTGGCGTTACGGCGCCACATGGGGTACTACCCCCTAACCCATAGGCCATCGGCTAGCTTGGGGGAGGACCCCCACGGAGGTAAGTACCTACCTCCCCTATCATTTTATTTTATCTCTTAGTTTTTCATTTTCATTTCCTTTAAAAATAATAATAATAATAATATATATGAAAAGAACAAAAATATGATTCCACTCCAATATGTAGTATAAGGATGCTTAATTTCTCTGAAGTTGAAATGATGAATAGTTGCTCTGTCTATAGTTCAATTTGCACCTAGTTCATAACATTGTATTCCCCAATGTTTAAGTTTATTGGCTTAACTTGTCTTGTCCTAAAACTTAATGATTTGTGGGTATGCAAACACATGATTCTTCTCTAAGCTATTGCGGATATGATATGGTAAAAATAGAATCTACTATGGTTTTATTCTAAGAGAGATTCATCATTCGGAGAATAATTTCAAAATTCCTTAATGATCAAAATTCTCATGATTGCCTATGTGAGACACTGTCATACGCTTTTGATCAAGATTCACATTGCCAAAAATAGGTTATGGGCTAAGCTAGAAAAAATGGGCGTGTGTCCGAAAAAAAAAAACAATGGGTACTTCGATACCCGCCTCTAAAAAAAAAAGAGAAGAGAGAGAAGAATAATGGACAAGTGTCCGAGGGGCGAGTAGAGCCCACTTCTCTAAAAAGAAATAAGAGCTAGCCCATACCTTATCAAAAAAGAAATAAAATTTCACTTGCACATCTTGATCGAGGCTTATGACTTGTTTCTCCTTATGGTTTACACACGAGATGATTTAAGGAATCATTATGAAAATCTCTCGCATGAATGATCAATCAAAGAATGAATGACTAGTGTTTCTATGAAAACCGTTCTATCTTGCAATAACCCAAGAGTTTGGAGAATGTTATAAGCCCCATATGATTTAAGTAAACAAGGATAGATAAAAATGCCAATTTATTTAAACAACGGAAAAATACTTTATTATGAGCATGGTACATTTTGAAATATATCGACATTGTAGCAACTCGATCAACAACCAAACATAGCTATTTGCTCGGGACGAGCAAAGGTTAAGCAGGGGACTTGTTGGCGGTCATTATCGAGTATATTATACCGCCAACCTTTATCCAATTCATGAGAAAGGGGCAAACTTATGTTACATATACCTTTACTTCTAACCTAGTTCCACTTGTATTCGTAGAAATTATGTTTTGCGGGTATAAGAGTGGAAACAGTACAAAAGTCGTCAAATAAATTAGAAAGCGTATTGAATAAAAGACGCCAAGGAGTGGATCAATCAAGAGGACCAAACCACTGCACACAATTTGGCCCTTGCACCATCATAGGCCCAACATTTGAAGGACAAAACACGCAACAGGGAGAAGGCCGGGGCCGGGAGGCCCGGCCCGAGGGGCGGCCGGCGCCTTTGCGGCGATCGGCGCAAATTTTTAAGCCCTCTGTTCCCGCCCTTTCTCGCGGCGGTTTGGAGCGGTTTTCACTCGGCGGTTGCATGCGGTGCAAGGTTTCATTCCGCCAAGAAGCCCTCGAAGCAAGGAGCACCCTCCATTCCCTCCTCCTCTCCACTATATAAAGAGGGGCACTCCTCCCTTGAACACACACTCACACACAACACATTACACATTGTTACATCCTCACCTTGAGCTCTACTCTCTCCACTTCATTAGTTTAGTAGTAGGATTCGAGTTAGGCAAGGCTTCAAGGAGGGCTTGTCTCCTTGGAAGGATCTTTTGGTAATTTACTATGAAGTTCTTTCCTTTATTCAAGTCTCATTATTTATATCGCAATGCATATGAACTAGAGTATAGTTATCCTCATGTTATATTCATATTGTGCCAACTAGAGTATAGTTAGTATGATGTGATAATTTAACATGACTAACTTTAGGTTAATTGAATCATATATCGTTCTTGGAACGTAGTAGAACTAAGCTCGGGTGATGGTCTGGTGTACCTTCGGGTTTACCTTTACTCTTGCCATGTCGATCCGTAGGGTCGGGGTACCTAGGGGGTTTAGGTAGTTTTCTATAAACTTAAGCATGGTGCTTAGGTCTATAGAGATTCATCTCGGGAAATGCCGGCATCCACGGTAGTGAGGTAGGCGGCGGATGGTGACAGCTCTGTTAGTCCTTCGCACTCCTCCACGTCCGGGTGTCGGGTTGGAGTCTTATCAAGTGTCACCGGGTTGGCATATACCAACCGCGAGGCATCTCCTCATCACTTTAGCCCATCTCTCGCAATGAACCATGAATGACATATGTAGACTATAGTCGACGCATTGGCGATATTAGAATAGCCAACTCAACATAGATTTTCCCTTTCTTGTTATTTCCTATTTATTCCTTCTAGTGCTCAAGAAGTGTGTGTGTCACCACTATCTCCAATATTATTGTCACTTACCCCTGTACATGATTAGTGGCTATCCATACATACATTGTGGGCTATCATCATCATATTAAATCTAAACCTGCCTTCCCATGGGAAAATATAAATGAAGCGATACCCGAATACTCCCGGGTGAAATGCTACGATGATAGATCCGTGCGCTTGCGGGTTGACCCTTGCAATATTCAATTTATCTATCACTGGCGCTCTCTCGACGTTATCATTAAGGATAATATTTATTCTTAGTGATTGCGTTAAGCATCCAGAGAGCTCGAGCCTTGGGAGAGACGGAGCTCCTTCTCAACGTCTTGCTGAATGCTCCGGTGATCTTGCTTCCAATCCTGCTCATGTTTGACAAAAACAAAACAAGAACTAGAACAAGGGTGATGTTAGCTCGAAAAATTCTTACTAGCTCTTGATCTTCGACACGTTGGGGCTGTTGAGTGCAAGAGGTTTCTTGCACAAGCTCTTGGAGAAAAGATAGAACGGAGAGGTGGAGTGGGAGAGTGAAAATGTGAGAATGAGAGGGGTGGTGAGCTCTCCGGGCACCTCGAGTATTTATAGAGCAAAACACCGGCGACACGGGGACCGAGAACAACGGCTACCGCCACGGGCGGGGGGACAGCGGGTGGCGTTCAGGCGGCGGTCGCCGCCCGCGGGCGGCGGCCGGTCTTGGGTGGCCCCCTCGCTGCCCGGCTTTGGCGGGGTGGCGAAGAACGGTCATGTTACGCCCGACCGTTGGTGCTTGGTCGGTTTAACCGTTGTCTCCAGTTTTCGGATTTTCCCAAGTTTATTTTAATATTTTATGAAAAATTATTTTTGGAATATGTTTTTGTATATTTTTATTTATGACAGAATAAATGGGGTGCTAAAAATTAAGAGTTTTATTTTATGAGTTAGAAAATTTTATTTATAGGGCAAATTTATTTTTATATATTAAATTCAACACTATATAGTGTTGGAAAGGAAAAATAAGAATTCATTTATATATATATATTTTTTTAAGTGAGTAAATAAATTCTATAAAGAAATAAATAAATAATTAAATAAATAAATATTTTATTTATTTCCGACTTACCTCAGGTGCTCTTTGTCGGAAATTAGGGGTATGAGCTAACCTTTTCACGTTGTACCCATCTTTCTCTGAGGGCCTTCTTCTGTCGTGAAGATCATGGAGCCTTTGTTACGGCTTGGGGCGAAATTTGAAAGTTTCCTCGACCTTCAATATTGAAATGAATTTCTCCTTCTCTAACATTGATTTGTGCTCCGGGCATCTTGAGGAAGGGTTAGTCCAAGGATCAAGGGTGTCTCCTTCGTGGCCTCCATTTCGAAACCACAAAGTCAAGCGGCACAAAATAGTTCCTAATTTTTACGGGAACATCTTGACTACCCCTGAGGGGTAACGTATTGTTGAGTCGGCCCGGTTGCGGCATCATGTCCGTTGGTACTAGGTGAGTGAAGTTCATCTTGTCAAATACTGACTTTTGACATGACACCGACACTTGCACCAAGATCGCATAGGGCATGGTCAATCTTTTGTGACCCTATGGAGCAAGCGATGGTGGGACATCCTGGATCTTTTCTCTTCTCTGGTAGGCGATTGAGTATAGCAGCGCTACATTCTTCGGTAAGCCTCACTACTTCTGTAGTCAGAATTGGCACCTTCTTGTTGATGATGGCTCGGATGTATCTTGAGTATGATGGCATGTGCGAAACATCCATTAGTGGCATGTCTATGTGGATCTTGGCGATCATCTCAAGGAATCGGGCAAATTGGTCATCTGTGGTTGGCCTCTTTCTCTGGATGGGAAGGGTATGTGATTTGTATCTCCAAAATTCTCGGTGGTGACCCTTCTCTCGATTGATTCAATGATGGGTGGAATTTCTTCATCCTCCTCCCCGAGGTAGTGGTACTTGTGGTGCGGGAGGCTGTTTTGTAGCACGGTTATCACGTGGCGGAACTGCAGAATGGTTAGGATATGGTGGATCACGAGTGGCCTTACCTCCTCTCGTGACCACCTCATTAACATTTTCAGCGGGCGCTAGTAATTTTTCCTTCTTCATTAATTGGCATAATAGTGGCGGATGTGATAACTTTGACTCAACCAATTTGTTAAATTTACGTTGGTTTTGTAACTGCGATTGTAAGGTTATCGAGTTGTGAATTTATGTTCTCTAATCTTCTATCATTGTAAGAAATCTTCTTATTGATGGACTCATTAATCTTTGCTTGACCAAGAACTAAATCTTTCAAAGAAGGTTGGTTTGAGTTATAATTGGAATTGTAATTGTAATTAAAACCATTACCTTCTTATGGGCGTCCTTGATTGTTCCACCTATTGTTATTATTATTATTGTTACCATTGTTGTTACCTGGATGGAACCCATTGTTGATGAAGGCAAGCTCTTCACGAGTTTTGGGGCGATTGTTGCCCGAATGTCCAAGCTCTCCACGGACTTCACAAGTCATCAATGCTTCTGCAGTGGTAGAGTGTTGTTCATGACTTCCTTCTCGGTGGCTTGATCTCCCAATCTTTTGAGTAACGAGGTCCATCTTTGCAACTAGCATGTTCGTCTCCTTGGCGTTGTGCATGCCTCTTTTCGTTGGGGCTCTGTCTTCTCCCCATGCCCGGTTCTCGATCATCTTCTCGATGGCGCTTGAAATTTTTTCAACGGTGAGGGCGAGAAATGCCCCTTGTTGATATTTCTTAACGACATTACTAGAAATAGATAATAACCCATTTCGGTAGCGGCACGAGAAACGCATGTTGGCATTTCATAGTGCAATCACTAAGAATAAATAATATTCTCGGAGATCACGTTAAGAGATATCGGATGATAGATGGATTCATGTGTTTACTTTAGTCAATCCGCAAGCGCACGGATCTACCATTGTAGCATTTCACCCGGTGGTATTCGGGTATCGTGATTTATATTTTCCCAAGGGAAGGCAGGGTTTGTGTGGTTAGCTAGCATAATGATGATGATGATCCACAATGTATTTATGAATAACCATTAATCAATTGCGGGGGTAAGAAGAATGATATTCAGGATAGTGACAAACACACATAAGCTACTACACCACTAGGGAGAGAAAAGGATAAAAAGAGAATCTACAATGAGAAGGTGGTTCTAAATATTGCACATGGGTGAACTCTAGTTTAACATGTGAGGAGGCTAAATCATGATGGGATTACGATCATATGATGAGGAGATGCCCGCGGCTAGTCTCGCTGGCCGATGGACACTTTCGGAACTCCAACTCAACATCCGAGCGTGGAGGAATGCAATGGGCGAACAGGGGCTGTCACCACCTGCCCCTACCTCACTACCGTGGGATGCCGCATTTCTAATGATTACTATAGACCTGGACACCACGTCCACGTATATAGAAAATTACCTAAATCCCCCCGGGACTCCGACCCTACGGATCGACAAGCAAGGATAAAGGTAAACCCGAAGGTACACCAAACCATCATAATCTACATAAACCGACCACTTTCTAGCGAGTCGACACATGACGGTTAATTCTATAATTAGCCAAGTCCTATCTACTAATATGTCAACTAGATCATAGTTCACACATTAATAAGATAACATGAGGGTAACTATACTCTAGTTCGAACGCATTGCAATATGAATATAAAGACTTGCATATTGAAAGGAACTCCATAATAATATTAATATTACCAAAAGATCCTTCCAAGGAGACAAGCCCTCCTTGAAGCTCAACCTTGCTCAAAACTACAACTAGGACTAAAGAAAGTGAGTGAAGTGCTCAAGGGTGTGTGTGTTGTGTTGTGGAAGGGGGTGTGGCCTCTTATTTATAGGAGAATGAAAGTGGTTTTTGGCGGGAGTTTTGGCGCCAAATCCACCGCCATGCATCGCCTTAGCTCCTTCGGCCGGACACGGAGACAAGGCGCGGCGAGGATCGGGCACGGGCTGCGGCGGCCGCCGCACTGCGGCGGTCGGCCCGAGTTTGGCCCGCCACTGCGCCCATCCTTCGCGTGTGGGCTGGTGGCCCGGTGTAGGTCGCCTTTCCGGAGGTGTTTTGGTCCGTTTTGCTTCGGTTACGGCTGCCCGTTCCCCTTGGTCGACGTATTTCCTGAGTTTGCACTTTACTCTTTATTTGGCATACTCTCACTGTTTCCGTGTTTGTTCCTGCAAAACAATTATTCTCGAATACGAGTGGAACTAGGTGAGTAGTAAATGTTTATTTGACATAAGTGTGCTCCATCTCTCTTAATTAGAGCTAAGTTGGCGGTATAAGATGTATGATAGTGACCGCCAACAAATAGGTTAGAGGGTTTTCTAGTGTCTTGTGCTAGTGTTCATGGTAGATTGGATTTTTGTTTGTTTTCTTGATTCTTACGTGCGAATGCATTCGGGAGGAAGAGGAACCGGTCGCTCCACGACGCCACCCTAGGTTGCTTCCATGGATCGAGGTTAGGGTTAGAATTAAATGGGATTTTATATGTGCTATTTTTTGTTGCACGGTGTCTTTGGCGAGATTGAATTGAATTTTTGATTTTCATCCATGAAAAAAATAGCGCGCTATAGCGGCGAAATAAGCGCTAATAGCGGCCCGAAGCACCTATCGCGATGCCAAATAGCGCGATATTGTGCGCTATAGCGCCAAATAAGCGCTAATAAGCGCCGCTATTGCGTTTTTGGCCAACCTCCCGCTAAATTCTATAGCCCGTGATTTTTTTCATGGATTTTCATTCATGTGCGTATATTAGCATCGGCATGTGTATGATTGATTAGGAAAGTGCTTTATTAGCACTCTGCTTCTATTTTGGATTTGGAGAGATAATAATGAGTTACAAAGATTAATTTTATCTTGACTATATATTGAATGAAATTGATTCTAAGTCGATTTGAATTGATTGAGAGTTATTTAGCAATTGCAATCATGTTGAGAAATCATGTGTCAAAATGCTAGGAAAAATAATCAATGCCTAACAAAGCTTTATTGCACCATAAAACGACTTTAGGTAAAATCTCATGGGGACAAAATTTGTTTTATTGTAACTAAAGCATATATGTTGACTAGTGACTCTGTTTCCCACCAACAAGAGATACCGATAGCACACATTAGGAGGGTTGTGATGATGATGCTCTTTGCTTATGTGAGCGGTAATTAATTGCTACTTGCTTGGGATCCCATACTATATATAGTATGAAACTATTTGACATTAATTTAACACTTCCAATCATCCATGTTTAATTATTTCATTGTTGTCTATATATAGTATGAAATTGTTTGACATTAGTTTAACACTTCCAATCATCCATGTTTAATTATAGTTTGATACAAGCCAAACGTCTAATAATTTGGGACAGATTTAGTATTAATTTACCACTTGTAATCAATTCTAATGCTGACTTTTTTTTCTTAATGAAGGCTCCTAAACACGGTCGGTGTTTCAAATCGATGATAAGATTATATTTCATAGCACAATGACTGAGGACAGCGACGAGGAGATAGGACAATATCCTATGCCGGCGCCAAGAGAGAGGTGATATATTGCTCCCCTAACTTAAGATTCCTAAATTTTAATTATATATATATGCTAACTTGCCCCTTTGTGAATTGACGAGATCAAGAGAGCAGCCGAGAAGCTTCGTGTCCTCCTCAAGCGCAAGTATTTCCACATGTTTAGAGATAATTAGGTCGATCTTTGGACAAGAACTTGTTCCTTTTGTTTAGGCTTTGGTCTCATTGGATGCCGATGAAGAAATCTTTGGACAAGAACTTTTGGTTGTTCAAATATGTCGACTTAAGAACTTATGTAATCGGTTTAGCTAGTGAAGTAGCATTGGTCAAATATGTGTCATGGCGCTTGACAATAACCGTTGTGAGGGAGGTTATGGTACTTGTACCTGGTTTGTGTTATCTTTTCTTCAAACTCTAAACCATGTACCTTGGTTCAATATATATATATATATATATATATATGCATATGTCTTTTATCTATTTGTCTCCGTTCAATGAATGGTTATGTTCTTGGCGCTTATGACCTAAATGTGTATCACTTGACCATAACTTGTTGCATTTGTGCAATTTTTAGACCAAGTTTACCTATTATTGTGATTATTTGTTGATTTACTCAAGAAAAATGTTAAAATTCCAAAATCAAGGTAAAAAAATCATGTTTAAAATTTGCATGGACACCTCCTTTTGGTGTAGCATGTTGACGAGAAAAAATTTTGGTCGAATCGAGAAAGTGTTGCACATTCTCACAATGACCTACATCTCTCACACATGTTCTAGTCACACTAGGTGAGAGATGTTGATGCTTGTGTGGGATGTATAGTACCACTTTTTCAAATTCATCTCAAACTTTCTTGGGGTGTCTATGGAACCAAACTATGGTGTTGTGTGCATTTGTGCAATTTTTAAACCAAGTTTACCTATTTTTGTGATTATTTGTTGATTTACTCAAGAAAAAAATGTTAAAATTCCAAAATCAAGGTAAACAAATATAAAATTTTGCATGGACACCTCCTTTTGGAGTAGCATGTTGACAAAAAAAATTTTGGTCGATTCTGAGAAAGTGTTGTTGCACATCCTCACAATGGCCCACATCTCTCGTTCTAGTCACGAGGTGAGAGATGTTCATGCTAGTTTGAGATGTGTAGTACCACTTTCTCGAAATCATTTCAAACTTTTTTGGAGTGTCTATGGAACCAAACTATGGTGTTGCGGGGATTTGTGCAATTTTTAGAGCAAGTTTACATATTATTGTGATTATTTGTTGATTTACTCAAGAAAAATGTTAACATTCCAAAATCAAGGTTAAAAATGATGTTTAAAATTTGCATGGACACCTCCTTTTGGTGGGGCATGTTGACGAGAAAAAATTTTGGTCGAATGCGAGAAAGTGTTGTTGCACATCCTCACAATGACCTACATCTCTCACACATGTTCTAGTCACTAGGTGAGAGATGTTGATGCTTGTGTGGGATGTATAGTAACACTTTCTCAAAATCATCTCAAACTTTCTTGGGGTGTCTATGGACCCAAGCGAGGGCCAAAATATGCCATGCTCACACACAAAAAGTGTGACAAAAAAGAAAATAAAATAGAAAAAAAGCAAACAAAAAAAAAAGAACATTAATAATGGCAAAATAAATAAAATAAATTGTTCTTAGGTTTTGAACCCAAGAGCTACAACTCCAACACAAAGACTATTACCATTGTGCTATTAAGATGTTTGAGATTGTTTGAGACTTATAATATATTTAATCAATTTTTTTTTAACCTGCCGCTGCCCGCCAACAAAACCTCAACTTAATCGTCATTTTAGCTAATCCAGCCCAAATTTCATTTTACCCCGCCGCGCCAACAAAACCTCACCTTAATCGTCATTTTAGCTAACCCCAGCGCACAAATTTCATTTCCTAACCCATACGCCACTAGTCGCCGACCACCGCCGCCGCTTCAACAACCGCCTAGACCTCGCCAACCCGCCTCGGCCTTGCCCTTGTGCCCGCCGGTCAATGGCTACTGGTGGGAAGAAGAACCTGCCCGATCCAAGCGCGCAAGCCGCCACAACCGCTACAAGAAGACCGGGAAGTTTTCGGGCCGGCGACGGCAACTTGTTTGGGGCGGGCGGAGTCCCCGCCGCCGTCGTCTCCACCCCAAGGGTTCTTCGTCCTAGGAAGTCCGCGGCGGGGCGGGATCGTGGGGGCGTCGGCTTCTACAAGGTGAGGTTAGGGTTTTTTGGGTGGGATTTTTTTTCAATGGGTGGGGTTTTTTGCGAGATTTTCTACTAGCTAGCTTGCTTGTGTTTGATCATGCATATGCACTCACATATAGAAATATGTTGTTCCAATTTCAACTAGGTTATTCAATTGTATCTTTGAATTCTACACACTTTGGACAATTTGATGTAGTTTAGTACATTAATTAGAAATGGCTTAACTGAATATTCAGCACCTTTGTAGCAAGATTTATCCACTTTGGGTCCTCAATTAATCATCTACGTACTAACCACATCCCGAGGAGACACAAGTGATATATATCTCTGTCTTTTAGCAAGTCATGCCACATATATAGGGGCATCGGATTGCTTTGGTTTTTCTGATACTATAATAGAATTACCGCTAAACTTTAATTTACGAAGCATTCTACACACTTTGGACAATTTGATGTAGTTTGTGATGACATTTAGGATGATTAGAAGGCCACTTGTGTAATTTTGGTTTTGTGAAATTTGTGGTTTCCTGCATGAAATGTAATGTACTAAGCAACAAAAAGATAGATGACATGAGTAAGCTGTGTCATGTGGATAACCAAATTGCACTGCAATTACTATTTTCTATTTTGTTCAGTCATAAAGTTTGCATCTTCAAATACTTAAATTTTCAATTGTTGTGTTATAGTTTACGTATTGATCGTAAATGATACAAATGTTTTAAAGCCCCCGAATTCTCCTATATGTTCTTGAAATCAATTTTCTTTCATTTGTTTAAATCATTGGCAATTTTATGCTATGTAATTTTTGATTGCATACAAGATTACGGGAACCGGTCGTCTTGAGGGCGGGGTTCGGACCAGTCGTGCCACGGCGGTGCGGCGTACTCCACAAGGCGCCGTGCGGGCCCGAGTCCGCCTCGGGAACTGTCGTCTTGAGGGCGGCGTTCGGACCCGAGTCGTGCCGCGGCGGTGCGGCGTAATCCACGGGGGCGCCGTCCGGGCCCGAGTCCAGCCTCGCCCGGGGAACCGATCGTCTTGAGGGCGGCGTTCGGACCCGGAGTCGTGCTGCGGCGGTGCGGCGTAATCAAAGGCGTCGTCCGGGCCCGAGTCTGCCTCGCCGGGGAACCGATCGTCTTGAGGGCGCGTTCGGACCCGGTCGTGCCTCGGCGGAGCGGCGTACTCCCAAAGGCCCGTCCGGGCCGGAGTTCTTCCAGGGCGTGGGTTGTTTGTTCTCTCGAACCCTCGGAATGGAGGGACTTCCTTCTCTCAATACCGAGGACTCCGGATCCTCCGAACGGACGGTCTCTTATGAATCGTATCGCAACGGGGGGAAGAACAGCACAACCCGAGGTGAGATTCCCGAGCTCTCCATGTACGAGGATTTGAGATATGAAAATCAAATAATATATATCTGGAGCGTGGGTTGTTTGTTTTCCGAGGAAGTTATACTAGTAATAACCGATAACACTTGAAAGTTAAATTATCAACTTTTTAGAGAGCATAGGACCTAAGTCTCGAACTGGTTCGACAATAATTGATCGAGTTTTTTTTTTTTTTGATAATGGAACAAAAGTTCCGGCCTCTACTAATAATTGGTCACGTTAGCTGTAAGTTACATTTTAAGCGCACAAACATGGGACTTGTTGGCTTATATTAATCTACGTTTTACAGACCCATTATGAGTTTTTATCTTTGTCCATTAACGATTGTGTTTGTCTATAAATGACACACTTGTTGGCATATATATGTTTTGCTCTTTGTGCATATTATACGCAATTGTTGTGTTTGTCCATAACTAACACACTTGTTGGCTTCTCTTCGCAGAATTGCATTGGTTGTCTTAATGTGAAGTTGGAGCGTGAGAAAAAGACATGATCGAGAAAGAAGGACAAGTGGATCAAAAGGCTGCGACTTAATTTGAACCAAGCGGTAAACAAGAAGAAGTAGGACATTGAGGAGCTAAAGAAGGAGAAGCGGGATGGCCCTAGAACAAATACCGTCCTAACTAATCACCATATGTCATAGTCACTGGTTCTTTTTTATTTGAGGGCACAACAATTGTTTGTCTTTTTATTTTTCGATAACATGCTGTTTGCTCCGGTTGACATCAAGTTTTGCTAAATGAAAAAATAAATGTAGTTGTCTTATTTTAAAAATAAACAACACCCATAATTACACTTTTTTTTTTTGTCATGATTACAAACCAAATAGTGGTAACATAGGGATAACAAATTAAAAAATGAGGTAGAATTAAAAATAATTGCGGTAACATATGGATAACAAAAACTTTGAACAAGGGACGAATTTAAATAATAAACAAAAAACTTGAACCCATCAAGATTCGAACACTCGAGCTCGGGTTCAAACAAAGCTCCTTCCACCACTAGGTTATTTAACTAATCACTAGAACAAATATCAAATATAAATCAAATTTTACAAATTTAAAAAAGAAAATCAAATTTTATAAATTTAAAAAAGAAAATCAAATTTTACATAGATCAATAAAAAATTGAAATAAAAAGTATCATACTAGCAAGGGGCGCATTTAAATAGTAAACAAAAAATTCAAGCCCAACAGAGTTCGAACACTCAAGCTCGAGTTCAAACAAAGCACAATCCACCACTACGGTATTTGAAGGATCTTAATACAACTCGGGTAAGGTTGTCTTTAAACATTTTGAGGACTAGGTAGATGGATATAAATCCCTTCAACCGGGCCCTTCTCAGTCCTTTTCCCCAAATCAATATCTTTCCCCTCATCTCCCCATCTCCCCATCTCAAAAAACCCTCATCGGCGGCGGCGATGGCCCCGCGGCGGCGGCGTTAAGCGGCGACACGGCGGCGGCGTCGACCCGGCGGCGGCAACATTAGTCTGCGGCGCACAACCCGGAACAAGCGCGAGAAGGCTTGCGCGGCGGGGCTGCCAGTCGGCGGCGTTGATGCTCGTCGAGTCCGAGCATGACGAGGAGGAGGACATCAATCCGTCGGCCATTGAGCTCAAGGAGACAAGGAAGGACACGTTGAGGTTGACCTCCGGCGTTCGGGCATCCATGACCAAAGACCGGGCCGTCGCCGCGGAGACAAGGGAAAAGCGGCCGGCCTCTGCCGCGGCCAAGAAGAAGAAGACCCCCCCCCGGCAAGCGGGGGAAGAAAGGGTCTTCCTCGACAAAGGCGGGGAAGAAGAAGCGGTGAGATTTCGGACTTGCTTAGGGTTTTGGTTAGGGTTTTCGATTTAGTGATGGTTAGTTGTTGAACCGGACCTCCATTACTGATATATATGATTTCTAGTGATGGTTAGTTGATGAACCAGACTTCAATTTCTGATATATATGAGTCCTTGTGATGATTACTTGCATTACTGATACATATGATTCCTAGTGATGATTATTTTTGATGATCTTATATATGTTCCTATTTCATAAGTGTTTAGTCACCCCTCTGTATGCAAAATAGAGGAACCTCCTAAATGTTTGTGAAATATGATGACCATTTGACTTATGGTGCATTACAAAGCATCCTAACAATTTGTTGTGCTCAGGTTTATTTAATTTCTCAATGAATAGGATGTTTCCAGAAATAGAAATTCAGAAACTTATGTGATGCCTTGGTAACTTTTAACTATACTTTGAAAATATCAATAACTATAGAAACCTGTAACCATTACCCCTGAACTTTAATTTCTGAAGTTTGGTATTGCATGCCTACTGATATTTTATGTTCTACTCTCACAGAAAGTGTATGAAACATCAAGTGACAAATGACAGAAATGTTTAGTACCATTCTAATGGTTGTGCTCATATAAAGTTTCAATGTTTAGTACATTAATTAGAAATGGCTTAAATTCAGCACTTTTGTAGCAAGATTTATCCACTTTGGGTCCTCAATTAATCATCTACGTACTAACCACATCCCGAGGAGACACAAGTGATATATATCTCGACTTTTAGCAAGTCATGCCACATAGGGGCATCAATTGCTTTAGTTTCTGATACTATAATAGAATTACCCACTGAACTTTAATTTCTGAAGTTTGGTATTGTATGTTCACTTGATATTTTATGTTCTACTCTCACGAAAAGTAACATCAAGTGATGATGATGATTCTTCGAGTCTATTGATCTGTCAAGTATTGCGTACAAGTCGCAAAAGCTTGATATCGGTGACTACATGTGCTACATGTTGGACATGTTCGACAAGTATGTTGGTGGAAGGATGAAGAGGCTGCGTGATGAAATTTGTGAGGAACGGCCGGGGGCTTAGATCTTTGTGAACTGAGTGTTAGTCAAATCGAATCGATTGTCTTGGCTGCGGTGCTTGGAACTGAAATGTGGATCTTTATGTCGTAATTTAAATATACATAAATATGTGTGCAACAATGTGGTGTTGTTCTGTAGTAAGTTAATTAGGATCCGGGAAGTGGTTGGTGAATGATGGATGTATGAACTTGAGTCTCACCGACTTTGTAGTCATGGACATGGGGAAAGAAGAAGATCCTCCACTAGTGCTTGGGAGACCATTCCTCAACACTACTCGTGCAATTATCTACATCCATACGGGAGAGATACATTTCCACTTCCCTAAAGAGAAGGTACGTGTTTACTTGAATAGTTATAATTATCATGAATTTCCCGAGGAGCAGATCAGCTCGTCGCCGCTTGTTGACACCTGTTATAGCATAATTTTATAAGTTAAATAACATGAATTAAGGGCTCAAGTCAAAGACCAAACATAAGTCTAGGGGTCTAACTAACATAATTCCATGAGTTTTGGTATTCGTGACTTTCCGGGGACTTGATAGATAATTGCGAGAGAAAGATGGAGAAAGTTTCGAATATACAAGGAATATGAAGACAAGACTTAACCGTGAAGTAACTCAACCCGAAAAGTGGACTAAAACATTCTAGAAGATACCAGAGGACACGAGAAAAGACGGGGAAGCCGAGGTGGCACTCCACCAGGCGGCCGCCCGGTGCCAAGTAGGCCGGCCGCCCGGTGGGTCGACTTCCGGTCGACCTCACATTTTTATGTCGGTTTACCACCGACCTTGAGGTTGTATCTACACCGTTGTTGAAGGTCGGTTTGATCCAAGGGTTGATGTTCATCGCCAAGTACTATATAAGAAGACCCGGTGACCCCGGTGAGAACAAGTTCATTATCATACTCATTCATCAACTCATACCCATCTAGTCCGATAAGTCTAGACCTAAGCCCTAGTTCATACTAGAAGTAGTTAACTATCTAGCTAGTTCTAGTTGAAGATCAAGTTCATCTTGAGTTCCCGATAGTCAAGAAGTAGCAAGGATCATCGTTCTTGAGACTTCTCTCTTGTATTCAATCTGTAAGTACTCTTATATTTAGAATACAATTGTTATGGCTTTGATCTTTATAATTATTATATTCTTATTGATATGTGTTTATGCTTGCTATGATTATATGTTTAGTTTAGTAAGATTGCTTTATATTTTATGCATGGAATTGTATAGCATCCATATAGATGATCACTATGTGGGTGATAAGCAATGTGTAAACGTGGTGTTTATACAACGTTTATCTCGCAATTGCACCCTACATTCGGGCCGTGTGGTAGATCGCGGGAGTGACAGATCTGTTGAGTCCTTTGGAATACACCCTCCGAATGTAGGACACGTCGAGTTTATTATTACGGTAATGATCAAGTTTCGATCCTTGGTTGTTATTGGTAATGCTTGCCATGTGTAGAAGTAATCCAACCTTGCCATGATAGCTAGATGTATTGCACTAATTGTAGTATTCATTGACATATATGATTAGGAGTATCTTAGGAATATTCATTCTATTCTTTCTATAACATGTTAATAGCTCGTATGATACTAGTGGCATATGATGATCTTAGACTTGGGTATTTATCATTTATATAATTATCTTTATTCCGTGACTTATCTGTTGAGTAATGTTAGATACATATGGCAACTCTGCATTGCAATACTTGTAAGGTGGATCTCATAACTAAATCACAATATAAATCATTAGACATCCTTTTCTCTCTACTTTCCATAGACTCCCTTCCCCGTGGGTAAAATATAAATACGATACCCGGATTACTCCCTAAGTGAAGTGCTACAATTGGTATTTCTATCTGTAAACTGCGAGATATCATGTTCATTCTTTTATCAAGGCCTTTCAAAGAGTACCATGCCCCGCATTTCTTTGAGCGTTATTGCTAGGGTGACGGACTAGTGTATAGGTAATGCCTAGAAATGAGTGGTATACCTTGAGTACATATCTGGTGAGATTAACTCCACTATGGATAGTGATACTATGTTACATCCCACTACTAACACCGCCTAACCGCTTTGTTGGATCATGAGGTTAATCCCATATCCAAGCTAACATGATTAGATAGATATCCCATATATATTTCTTTAAGCCTTCCTAATTGGGATCGTGTAAGAAATATCAACAAGCATTTCTGGGCGCCGTTGCCAGGTAGGGCGTAGTCTATTTAGAAAAATAATTTTCTTGACTTTGTTTTCCAAAACTTTCCTAGTTTGGGAGAGCATAGTCAATCTTTCAATTTTGAAAAGATGTTTTCAAAACTTCAAAAGTTTTCTAGTGCTTCTTTCGGCTTTCTCTAGTTTGGAAGGGTATTAGCCAAAACTTAGGCAGTGTTATTCCTATTAAGTTGGTATTGTTTCGACTTTACTAGTTAGAAAGGGTGCTAGCCAAAAATCTTTTAAACACATCATATAAGGAAACCGAGAGAGATCCCTTACACCACCTAATGCATTGAGAACCCATTATCACATACTCAAACAGGTTCACCCCCCTGTTCTCTATTTTGTTTTGATCTTATGCGAGGGAAAAATTTATGTATGAATTGGAACCTTCGAGAAAATTATATTGAAGATCCTAAAAAATTAATCGAGGCGAGGCAAGAGCAAAACTCGGACAAACTCCAGCACCTACATCATCATCATCATCATCATCGAGACACCAAGACCTACTTGAATCAGAAGTTAACCAAGTTACTAGAGACTTGACATCCGAATTTGAAGCTATGGCAACCAAGACACTTAGTGAATTCTCGGCTCTACCACGGACAACATTCTCGTTGGTCGAAGGTAGAGGTTGGAGACAAAGGCTTTGAGCTTAAGCCGGGGCTCATCAATATGGTGCAAGCTAGTCAATTTTGTGGAAAGGCACATGAAGATGCTAATGCTCATCTCCAACACTTCACCGGAGATTTGCGGCACATTTACTATGAAGGGCGTATCCGAAGATGCAATCTTGCTCCGTCTCTTTCCATTCTCACTATTGGGAAGGGCCAAGCAATGGTTTTATGCTACAAAAGATAAGAATACAACATGGGATATTTGTTCCACAGCCTTTCTTGCTAAATTCTTTCCTGTAGGCAAGACAAATGCCTTAAGAGGAAAGATATCCAATTTTCAACAACAGCATGATGAATTAGTCCCGGAAGCATGGGAGCGTTTCCAAGAATATATTTCAGAGTGTCCACACCATGGGATGGAGAAGTGGCTGTTGATGCGAGACTTTTTATCATGGGCTTATTCGGTGCTCGTGAAACTATGGATGCTTTGCAGCTGTGGTGCTTTCTTATCACTTACATTAACTCGTGCCACGAGAACTTGTGGAGAAGATGGCTTCAATCAAGGTTGGAGTGAAGAACGTCAATCTCGCAAAAAGAGGAATGCACCGGCTTAAAGAGGTAGATATGCTATCTGCTAAGATGGATCTTATCATGAAGAAGCTCGAGGATAGAGATCCTCAACCCAAAGGCGATCATGCAAATTCAAGACTCTCACATGACATGTGAAGAATGTGGAAACTTAGGCCATACTGGCAGGAATTGTCCGAGAGATCCCGGAGGACATCAATTTCATCAATAACAACAATAATTTCCGTCATCAACGAGAATCAAGGTTGGAACCAACAGAGGCCCAATTATCAAGGAAACTACCAAGGTAACAATCCGGGTAACAATTTTAATACTTATCAACCTTCTTTGAGAGACCTTGTTGTTAACCAAGGTAAGACCATGGAGAATCTGTCAAGAAAGATAGCAACTAATGATAAAGCTCTTGAACTTATCAATACTAGTTTAGAAGGCTTTTCTTCACTATAAAGAATCGGCCACGGCTTTAACAAGATGATAGAATCTCGAGATTTCTTAGTTATCTGTTCCACTAACCACACCGGGGAAAGATTTCGGGGCAGCGGAAGAATTAGAAACTGCAAACCTTGTCGATATTTATAATGCGGTCGTTACTATAGAGAGACCTCGGGGAAGGTTGTTGGTTGGATGACTCAATGCCACCTAAAAGGAAGATACGGAGGAAGGCCGGTCATTACAATCAAGATTGGACAACACACATTCGACAATGCTCTCGTGATTTT
The DNA here is from genome assembly GCA_015847255.1 of Hyparrhenia diplandra. Classification (NCBI taxonomy): domain Eukaryota; kingdom Viridiplantae; phylum Streptophyta; class Magnoliopsida; order Poales; family Poaceae; genus Hyparrhenia; species Hyparrhenia diplandra. The sequence goes on along the minus strand of JADLZK010013163.1, from coordinate 60,673 downwards.
GGCTCAAGCGTCAACATACTACCAAAGGTAATTTATGAAAAGATTTATAGTGAACCACTTTGGAAAACGAATATGTGCTTGCGGCTTGCGAGATCAATCATTCTCGTATCCCGAGGGGATCCTTGAAGACGTGTGTGTGGGAATCGAGGCTCATATGTGCCGGCCGACTTCGCAATCGTAGACACTGGAAGAAATGAAAGAGCAACAATCATACTTGGTAGACCATTCTTATGCTCGGCTAAAAGCTGTCATCTACGCAGCAGACAGTCAAAGATTGTTTTCAACATCAAAGGGAAAAAGGAGAAATTCAATTTTAAGAACAAGGTACACACCTCTCTTACTTATTCCCCAAATACCAATCATTATGTTCTAGAACCGAAGGTAGAAAACTACAACAAGAACGAAGGAGGAATTGTTGGCGGCCATTATCAAGCATTTTATACCGCCAACTCGGGTTCATTCCAAGGGAAATAAGCAATCTCATGGTGCATATGCATTTATTTCTAACCTAGTTCCACTTGTATTGTCAAAAACATATTTTGTAGGAACAAAAGTGGAAACTAGTACAAATACGCCCAATCAACAAAGAAAGCGCAAAACCAGATTGCGCCTTGTCAAAGGAAGGCCAACAGACCGAAATCAAGCGGCAGACCAACGCACCTACGTGGCGGTGAAACAAAGTGGACCAAAAGGCGGCACGCAGCTCAGCCCAGCTCAAGCCGGGCCAAACTTGGGCCGGCCGGCCCACTGCGGCGGCCGGCGCAGATTTTCGGCGGATGTTCCCGCCCTTTCTCTGGCGGTTCGGAGCGACTTTCAAGCGGCGGTTGCATGCGGTGCAAATTTTCGTTCCCGCCAAGAACAGCTCGAAGCAAGGGGAGCCCTCCATTCCCTCCTCCTCTCCACTATATAAAGAGAGGCACCCCTCATCATGAAGCATCACATTGATCATCATACACATCATTACACTCCATTCACTCACACACTCCACTCCATCACATTTAGTACACATTGGAGTAGAGGAAAGGAGCCAAGTTAAAGTAGAAGGGAGTGAGAGGGAGGAAGTGTGGAGAAGAGGAGTAGCGACCCCTGCGCCCGGGACGGCACGGAGTTCGAACTTGTCGGCTCCGTCTCCGCACTTGTACCTCTACGGATCATCCCTCTTGGTTTGAGTAAGAGATCCGTTTTCTATCTACGACAATTATCTTTGAGTTTAAATTATTACTTTAATTATACGTTCACGGTTCGTTGTTTACCATAACGGTAGATGCTCTAGTAGAGGACTCCCGATGAAGACGGATGCTCTGGCCAACGCTAGAGTGCGTGATAAGTAGTGTAGGCGTGGTGTCTAAACTACACGTCACCCTCGTTTACCAATCAGTCCACGGTAGTGAGGTAGGCGGCGTGGTGACAGCCTGTTCGACCTTAGTATTCCTCCACGTCCGGTTGTCGCGGTAGTCGGAGGCGGACCCTTCCGGCGGAACCGGGGAGAGCCGGTGGCTACGTGAACGTATATAAAAAAGAAGTAATTTGGCTTTAGGATAATCCGCTGTAGTAGAAACTCACTACCCGATTCACCCTTTCCATCTTCCTCCCGGTAGCTAGTCGAGGCGACTTAACACCCGTTCCACTGTGGAAATCGATACCTGAACACTTCCGGTGAAGTGCTACAACGGTATTTCCGTGCGCTTGCGGACTATTACGCTACGCTAAGAAACACCAACAAGCATTTAAAGGCGCCGATTGTTGCGGAATGGTTGTCGTTATAGTCTTCGAACCTAGTCTACCCGTGTATCCTACATTATCCATTTCCACCCCGCCATTAAAACAAAAATCTAAAAAATTATGGAGCACCCAACTATTGCAAAAGCGCTCGCTCCAAGAGGCGAGCTCTTAGAACGCCCATCTTCTTGAAAGCCCATCACGGCTTCGAGTTATGAGCTCCGCCCGGCCTACTCGGCCATGGTTCGGGATCAATCCTTCTCGGGATATGATTACGAAAATCCATACCATCACACGAGGGAGTTTGAGCAACTCACGTGCTTGCCTCACCATTGAAGGCATGTCACAAGACACGTTGAGGTGGAAGCTATTCCCTTTTTCGCTTGAAGAGAGAGCGAAAACAGGTGGTTCGACCACAACGTAGGGAAGGTAGCGGTGATTGGGAGGAATTGCGGGCAAAGTTTTGCCAAGCTTTCTTCCCTATATCCCGAATTGCTTCCCTTCGTCAAGAGATAATCTGCTTCCAACGGGGAGAAGGAGTCGTTAGGTGCGAGCACGGGACAGATTCTCAATTTTAACGAGGTGCGGTCCGAACTATCCATTCCCAGCCATGTGTTGCTTCAGCATTTTACGGCTGGGTTTGACTAGAGAGTACGCCCTACGCTTAGACACGGCCGCGGGAGGGTCGTTTACACACCAAACCACGAGAGGAAGGGGAAGCCCTTTTAGGCCGAATTCTTGAAAACACCCCTCCTCTAGAACCCATCCGTGTTGAGCCGATGTCCAACGAGGTTTCGTCGCTTCAAGCCGAACCTCTAAAAATACGGACCCGAACCAATGGAGGAACCCCTTTCGGGAGACCTCCCGTATATATCGAGGACGTTTTTCTTGAAAATTTCGGAAACACCTCGAGATACGAGTCGGTAAAGACCACCGGTTCTGTCACCCCTAGAGAACCTTTGAGCATAGACTCTCTACGAGAGTCAATCGTGGGGTTAACATCTTTCATGAGCGTATGAATGGGTACACGAGAATGAGTCGTCTTCGAAAGAAATTCGAATTCGTACTCCCTCGTTCCCCATTCAATGCATAATAAAAAGAAAACAAGAAACAAAATTGTATAACCCAACCGTGGGCATCAACATCATGTCACAAACTTATGCCCAAACTTATTTTGAGGAAGAAGAAACGCCGCCCACAATAAAAACTTTTAGAGGCGATATGCGTTCAACTCTCCAAGGGTTGGGGGTTTTACACAATGTTTCTCTTTACCATGAAGGTGTCGGAATGAGCCTTGATTTTCACATTTTTGACATTGAGGATTTCGACATTCTAATTGGCCATCCCTAGAAAAATTATTCGATCCACCAAACACGGGGGAGTTAGATGTCAAATTAGGTAGGGACACGTTCACGCTACCCATACAACAATCCAAAAACACAATAGTTGAACCCCCTCATCCCCAATAACAACCATAGAGGTGGTGCCAAAAATACCTTTTGAAACTCCCCAAGAATCCTTAGAAAGAGACTCCAAATTCTTCATCGAAGAAATTAGCAAGATAGATGAATTTATCGATCTCCCTAAAGAAGAAGAAACGGCACCACCTCCCATTGAGCTAAAAGCCCTTCCTGAAGGATTGCGCTATGTTTTTCTAAACAATGATAAAAATGCTCCCGTAATCATCAGTGACAAACTAACCGACGAGGAGTCATCCAAATTGATTAAAATACTAGAAAAACATAGGACGGTCTTCGGGTATTCATTACATGATCTAAAAGGGATTAGCCCTCTAATTTGCTCTCATCGCATCCCCATTGACCCGAAAAATTACCCTCACGCGAACCACAACGCCGGCTCAATAATGAGATGAGAGAAGTCGTGAAGAAGGAAGTCCTCAAACTTCTTCACGCCGGGATAATCTATCCCGTACCACCAAATGACCAGGTTAGCCCCCTGTCGGTGGTACCAAGAAAGGGGGCATGACGGTAATTGAAAACGCTAAAAATGAATTAATTCCACGGCGTGCCGTCACGGGGGTGGAGAATGTGCATTGATTACCGAAAACTCAATGCGGCAACAAAGAAAGATCACTTTCCGCTCCCCTTCATTGATGAAATGTTGGAGCGGTTAGCAAAACACTCTTTCTTCTGTTTCCTCGATGGGTATTCGAGGTTATCACCAAATTCCCATCCACCACGATGATCAAAGCAAGACAACTTTCACATGCCCGTATGGAACGTGCGCCGTATAGGAGAATGTCATTCGGGTTGTGTAATGCACCCGCATCATTCCAACGGTGCATGATGTCGATATTCTCAGACATGATTGAAGAAATCATGGAGGTATTCATGGACGATTTCTCCGTCTATGGAAAAACCTTTGACAACTGTCTTGAGAATTTAGATCGAGTCTTGCAACGATGCCAAGAGAAGGACCTGGTACTAAATTGGGAAAAGTGCCATTTCATGGTCCGAGAGGGCATCGTTCCTTGGACACCTAGTGTCCGAGAGAGGGATTGAGGTAGATAAAGCAAAAATTGAAGTGATTGAAAAACTACCTCCCCCTGTGAACGTGAAAGGAATCCGTAGCTTTCTAGGCCACGCAGGATTTTATAGACGGTTCATAAAAGATTTCTCACAAACTTCTAGACCGTTAACAAGCCTGCTAGCTAAGGATGTGCCTTTTAAGTTCACCGATGAGTGCATGAAAGCTTTTCTCACCATTAAGAAAGCACTCATCTCGGTGCCAATCATCCAACCACCGGATTGGTCGCCTTTTGAAATCATGTGATTACGCCGTTGGTGCGGTCCTTGGCCAAACCAAAGATAAAAAGCATCACGCGATTGCCTATGCCAAAGAAAAACACTAAATGGAGCTCAATTAAATTACGCCACAACCAAAAAGAGCTCCCGGGCCAGTGTTTGCTATCGATAAGTTTAGGTCTTACTTAGTGGGATCCAAAGTAATTGTCTACACCGATCATCTTGCTGCATTGAAATACTTGCTCACTAAGAAAGACGCTAAAACCCAGATTAATAAGATGGATTCTCTTACTCCAAGAATTTGATTTGGAAATTAAAGACAAGAAAGGAGTAGAGAACACCGTTGCGGATCATTTGTCGCGTTTGCAATTCACTAACATGCGGGGAGTTACCGATCAACGATTTCCTGATGACATGCTCCTCAAGGTGGAGGGCGTAACCCCATGGTATGCGGACATTGTGAATTACATGGTTTCGTGTTACGTACCACCCGGCGAATCCAGGCACAAGTTGCAAGTTGAGAGTCGCCACCACACGTGGGATGATCCGTACCTATACTGAGTATGTGCTTGACGGCATGCTAAGGAGATGTGTACCCACCCGAGAGGGACAACAAATCATTGAAAAATGCCATGCGGCCCGTCTGAGGAGGCCATTATGGAGTACATCGCACTCAAGCCAAGATTTGGCGGTGTGGATTCTTCGGCCAACGATGTACCAAGACACAAGAGAATTCATCGAAAGATGCCAAAAGTGTCACCGCAAGGAGGAATCACATCAAGAAATGCAATGCCCCTCAACTACAATCTCCAAGTGGAAGTCTTCGATGTTTGGGGTATTGACTTCATGGGACCTTTCCCAAAGTCCCATGATAGTGAGTACATCCTCATCGCAGATCGACTACGTGTCCAAGTGGGTCGAAGCTCGGCATGCCCCCCGTGATGCCAAACAAGCCGTAAAAAATGTTCCATGAGATCATTTTTCCAAGGTTTGGAACACCAAGGATGGTCATAAGTGATGGAGGATCACACTTCATAGACAGATCCTTTCGAGCTTTCTTACGAGAGCTGGGATCTAAGCACAATATAGCCACACCTTACCATCCTCAAACAAGCGGCCAAGCGAAACATCGAACAAGCAAATCAAGAACATTCTCGCAGAAAACCGTCAATGCAATGGGAAGGGTTGGAAAGACAAGCTCCCCGATGCACTCGGGCATACAGGGACAGCTTATAAGACCCCCATTGACATGACACCATTCCAACGGTCTATGGAAAAGTTGTCACTTGCCGAGGAACTCGAACATCGAGCCTCTTGGGCAATCAAGACATGGAACATGGACCTTAAGCTAGCCGGGAAAAATAGACAAAAACAGTTAACCGAGCTAGAGGAATGGAGGGAGAAGGCGTATCACGATTGCCAAGCTATACAAAGAAAGAACAAAAAGATGGCACGACCACCGAATCCAACGAAAACTTTCCACGAAGGAGACAAGGTATTACTCTTTAACTCTCGTGTGAAGCTATTCGGTGGAGGGAAGCTGCGCGACAAATGGAAGGGGCCATACACCGTCGTCGACGTCGCACCTCATGGCGCAATCACCATCACCGATGATTCGGGTAATTTATCAAAGGTAAATGGCCAACGTTTAAAAGTTTTCCTTGAGCCTTCTCCAAATAAATATATAGAGAAAATAATGTTGGTAGATTTTGAACAATATAAAAATAATTCCATAATTGCTACCAACATATTGGAAAGAAAACACAATAAAACTATTAAATAAAAAAAAAAAGCACATAACTTTTTCTTTTTCTCTTTTTTTTTCTCTTTTTTTATAAAGAAAACATCGCCTAAATCGGGGGTTTTCCCGTTGCACCACTATAGCAAAAGAGTTCGAGATAAGATAATGATCATGGGAAAAAGTCGCGGCGCAAGGCACGCACGCGGCGGCGCGGCGGCCGCAAGATCGAGCGGCCGGCCCGCTTTTGCGCCCCCGTGCCTCCCCGTTTTCTAACATGGATTAATCCCCACATCCTATCCCAACCCCCGTGGTGCACGGTCACGGTTCGACGCAAAACTCTATAAATTGAACCCCAAGCTCCTTATGGAAAATCACACCAAAAACCATCTCTTCTCCCTCATCCTTACTTGCTCAACTTGCCCCATGGCTAGCCACAACACAAGTCCCGCCAACTCTCCCATTAAAACACAAGACTTGTTGTGTAGCGAGAGCCCCTTAGTGTCACTAAGTCCAACCCAAAGAAAACCATAAAAGAAAGGCCAGCTCTAGCACCTCCTCCAACTACCCACCGGAGCGCCATCATTTTCATCTATGGGTATGAAAAGCCGAAGAAGGGTACGCCAAAGGGCTCATCGCGCAAACCCCACGTTGAGAGGTTCATTAGGCCATCCCTCGGTGAACGGTTCGTTAGGACACCCCAAGTCACTAGGACTACAGATAGTGACGGTGAAGAAAGCAAGGCACCACCGCCTTCCTTGCTAGAAAAATATGAAGCCCTTAAGGACCTTTACTGGGAGGCTATAGAAGAACTAGACACCATGCGCACAAAACTGCGACACCTCGCCGACGACATGGAAATCGAAGAATTTAAGTTTAACAATAGGGTAGCAAAATTAGCAAAAAAATAGCTGGAGTGTCGTACACTCCCGAGTAAATCACCGATTATTTCAGTCGTTTGAATTCTTCATGTTTTATTTCCATTCATTTACTTTGTAATTTCTCGAAGTTCAATAAAGTTTGTCTTTGAATATTTTTCTGTACACTTGTTTCTCTATAATTTTTTCTGTTAACTTCTATAAAAGAAACAAGTGTGGGGGAGATAAAATTCACTTGTCAACTTAAAAACTTAGACAAACTTTATCTTTGCTGTCAATCTGTTAGAAAAAGAAAACCACACGTTATTTGAACTTTTATGCTTTGAGAGATAGCATGATTACTTGAATTTCTCTTTCCTGTACAAATAAGACTTGGGTTACCTATATAAAATATATATATATATATATATATATATATATATATATATATATATATATATATATATTATCATGTTCCCGGGATAATCAAAACCTGAATTAGTAACAAATAGCTACTTCCTTATTCATTGAATCTTGTCAAATTCAAAAGATTAAATGTTGAGGAAGTTTCATAATCCCAAGATCAAAACATTGTGCACAAATAAATTGGTAATCTAAATTATGATGAACCCTTTATGCTTCAAAAAGGGCATGGGCTATGCTAGAAATGGGCACATGCCCCCATATAAAAAAACAATGGGTACGTCGATGCCCGCCTATCTATAAAAAAAAAAAAAAAAAGAGAGAAGAAATAATGGACAAGTGTCCGAGGGCTTAGTAGAGCCCACTTCTCCAAAAAAAAAAGAAGAAAAAAAAATAACGGATAAGTGTCCGAGGGCGAGAAGAGCCCACTTCTCCAAAAAAAAAAAAAAAAGCAAGCCCATGACTCTTTGAAAGCAAAGAGGCATCATAGCTAAAAAGAAACATTTCTCATATGCACATCTTTGATCTAGGAATATGACACTTCCTCCATTAAATCTAGAATTTGACTTGACATTTCATACAAGGAAGTAAGCAATTTTGTTAGTACTCTCAAGTTTGATTAGAACCAGAACATAACAACAAATTCTTTTCAAATTTTGAAAAAGCAACCAAGTCTATTTGTGCGGTGTAAGTAGAAAGAAAAGAACTCCCCGCTTATCTCCATCGCATGATCGTTTAAGATAATGTGGTAGAACATTTTTTGATATTGACAAAGGAAACGACCTTACGAAACCCCTAAAAAGTTCAACTTTACTCGAGGACGAGTAAAAGCCAAGTGTGGGGAGTTGTTGGCGGCCATTATCAAGCATTTTATACCGCCAACTCAGGTTCATTCCAAGGGAAATAAGCAATCTCATGGTGCATATGCATTTATTTCTAACCTAGTTCCACTTGTACTTGTCAAAAACATATTTTGTAGGAACAAAAGTGGAAACTAGTACAAATACGCCCAATCAACAAAGAAAGCGCAAAAACCGAGATTGCGCCTTGTCAAAGGAAGGCCAACAGACCGAAATCGAGCGAAAACGGGCCAACGCACCTACGTGACGGTGAAACAAAGTGGACCAAAAGGCGGCACGCGAAAGCCTGGCTCAAGCCGGGAACTTGGGCCGGCCGGCCGGCGGCCGGCGCCAGCAGATTTTCTGGCCGGATGTTCCCGCCCTTTCTCCCTCGGGTTCGGGCGACTTTCAAGCGGCGGTTGCATGCGGTGCAAATTTTCGTTCCCGCCAAGAACAGCTCGAAGCAAGGGGAGCCCACCATTCCCTCCTCCTCTCCACTATATAAAGAGAGGCACCCCTCATTATGAAGCATCACATTGATCATCATACACATCATTACACTCCATTCACTCACACACTCCACTCCATCACATTTAGTACACATTGGAGTAGAGGAAAGGAGCCAAGTTAGAAGTAGAAGGGAGTGAGAGAGGAGGAAGTGTGGAGAAGAGGACTAGCGGCCCCTTCTGCCCCTTGGTCGGAGTTCAACTTGTCGGCTCCCGTCTCCGCACTTGTACCTCTACGGATCATCCCTACTTTTGGTTTGAGTAAGAGATCCGTTTTATATCTACAAACAATTATCTTTGAGTTTAAATTATTACTTTAATTATACGCTCACCGGTTCGTTGTTTACCATAACGTAGATGCTCTAGTAGAGGACTCCTGATGAAGACGGATGCTCCCGCCAACGCTAGAGTACGTGATAAGTAGTGTAGACGTGGTGTCTAAACTACACGCCACCCTCGTTTTACCAATCAGCCCACGGTAGTGAGGTAGGCGGCAGTGTGGTGACCCTGTTCGACCTTAGTATTCCTCCACGTCCGGTTGTGCGGTAGTGCGAGGCCGGACCCTTCCGGCGGACCCGGGGAGAGCCGGTGGCTACGTGAACGTATAAGAAAAGAAGTAATTTGGCTTTAGGATAATCCGTGTAGTAGAAACTCACTACCCGCTTCACCCTTTCCATCTTCCTCCCGGTAGCTAGTCGAGCCCGACTTAACACCCGTTCCTCGTGGAAATCGATACCCCGAACACTTCCGGTGAAGTGCTACAACGGTATTTCCGTGCGCTTGCGAACTATTCTCGCTTACGCTAAGAAACACCAACAGAATCGAATCGAAACAAGAACAAAACGGCACAACCTACAAAGGTAATGGTAGTAAATAAAACAACATCTTATAATGACCATTTACTTCGGTCTCCAATGCTTCGTAAACAAGATGATCCAGTACGCCTACCATCGCATGTTCTATTCAATGTTTAACTTTCTATAATACATATTGCGATCTTTGGATCCGTGTTAATCTAATGGCAAAGGTTACATATGAATTATTATTTGGAAAATTGCCGTTGCAACCAACATATGTGCAAACCCGGATGGCGCACCAATCTTCTGAGTTCCTGAAGGAATTGCCAAAAACGTACCAGCCAAGATTATGGACCACTATGTTCTCACCGACTTTGTAGTCATGGACATGGGGAAAGAAGAAGATCCTCCACTAGTGCTTGGGAGACCGTTCCTCAATACTACTCGTGCAATCATTTACATCCATACAGGAGAGATTCATTTCCAATTTCCTAAGGAGAAGGTACGTGTTTACTTTAATAGTTATAATGAATATACAAATCCTAGGGGAAGAAACAGGGCAGCTCGTCGCCGCCATAATAGAAGATGGATCAAGAATCTAGAAGAAGATAAGGTAAATGAAGAGGCTAAAGCTCTTACACCTAATACATCCACAGAGAAAGAAGAATCAACTACTCCAGAGAAGAGTACATCATCCAAAAGATGGAGGAAGAAGAAGACATCTCCCGTAACATCATCGAAGAAACCATAGAATCATCGGTGCCACCGATTGTGACAACCGATATACCATGGGAGTAAAGAGTCAACTTGAAGTCTTGTTCTGAGGACTCTAAATTCGAATCCTCGCCGAAAGGTAAGTCGGTAAGTTATCCATATTTAATTTTCTGCATTGCATATCATGTTTATATTTTCAAGATCTTATATCTGCATTTGAAAATAACAAAAATATTTTGTCTTTTATCTTTTGTGAAAACACAGTAAGCCCCATGCCAATATCCCGCAGGCTTAACACCTCTAGGCTATTTGCCGTGGTGGCATAAAAAATAAAATAAAGATGCATAAGTACTTATACATAAGTTATACTTTATTTTCCTTACATATAAAAATAAAATAAAAAAATTTGAAAAAATGAAAATCTAAAAATATATTTCCCAGGCAACATAAAGCAATGTGGCTAACCCCTAATGCTTAATCAAGTTCCACTAGCTTTGTTGTCTATTTGAGATTAGCGATTTCAAGAAGAGAAGGGATATGTTAGGCGCCACTCTTGTCGTCAACTACCTCAACTTCTACATCATTGAAGACTACACTCCAATCTAGCTTGGGGAGTGCTACCCCGTTATCCGAGATAAGTATCTTACTATCTATCTATATTATTATATTATTATTAGTTAAATATTTTGTTTGTTAGAAAGTTTGTTAAGAGTATAGTTTTATAAAGTCTAGTTGTCTAAAATAGTTTTTTGTTAGAGTGTGAATAAAAGGATCAAGAGAGAGTGCACACTAAAGTTTACTTTTGCTCAACTAAAAGGAACCCTAAAATCTGCCAACATGGAGATGATGAATAGTTGCTCGTTGTTATACTTTTTTAGTACCTAGCTTTCAAACTTAATTTCTCTTGAGCTCCATTTGCAAAATTATTTTGATATTTACTCTAAACCTGAAACCTATGGGTTGCAAATGCTTGCTCTGAAGTCTAGGTAATTGACGGATGATATATGATAGTCCGAGCTGCTATTTGATCTTACTCCTAGTGACACTAGATTTACGGAGATTTATATTTTGAAAATTGAAAATGCACATGATAAGTTCCTGTGTGACAAGAGTGTGAACCTCCTACCACAGCCATATATACATGCTCTTTAGATTAGGAAAACCTTTAAGATATATATATATATATAGGTCTGCTTGCTTTGCATTGAGTTTGTTCAATCTTTGTCGACCCTTAGAAACTTGTCATGCTGATCATGTACACTCCACTCCACTCCACTCATTCCACTCCACTACATTCCACTCCACTCGACTCCATACACATATGCTATTTCCATCCTGGAAGTACGCATCCACCACATATACATCCACCATATATACCACTATCATCACTCTAGCTAGCAAAAATATTCTACTCCTATCCTAGGAGAGAGCAACCAAAAATATTCACTACACCCATCCACTCATTCATTGCTAGCGAACATCTTACAAAAGCTCCATTACATTTATTTACCTCTCAAAAAGTTATTGCAAAAGAGATCTGGTTGTAGATTTTTTTTTAAAAAAAGAGAGAAAAAGAAAGAGAAAGGAGATGAAAAATGGACAAAAGTCCTACGGGCGAGTAGAGCCTACCTCCCTAAGAAAAAGAAAATAATAAAGATGAAAAATGGACAAGTGTCCGAGGGTGAGTAGAACCCACATCTTTAAAAGAGAGGAAATAATGGACACAAGTCCGAGGGTGAGTAGAACCCACCTCTCTAAAATAAATAAATAAAGAAAAGATACAACCCGGGTTCTCTACAAAGTTTACAAAAGAGAGAAGAATTCCTCAAAGGAGCAAAAGTAAGATTTTCCCTCATCTATTCTATTTACTTCACTACTACATTTCCATACCATTTATATCCTATCCACCATACACATGCACCACTTGATCGGTGTGACTTGTAATTTTGGATCCATTGCTTGAATTTACAATATATGCTTAGTAAGTAAAGTTAGTTTTTCTCCCACCTATGAACTCCACATATAAGCCTTAGATATAGGGTGAGGGAGAAGAAGGCATAGTGTGCTACGCCTTTAGCCAAAAATACTACATACTATGAGAGAAAGGCAACACTACCTTATTGCCTTAGAGAGGATCCACAAATACCACAAATGAGAGATTAGAGAGAGTCATACTGAGGAACTTTGAGTTTTATTTTGAAAATCAGCAAAAACACCAGAAGGACAGTTGATCAAAAGAGTTTGAGATATAGTGTTCGACTTGGATCGTTTCTATCTCACAATTACCCAAGATTGAAGAAAAAAAGATATAAGCCCCAAAAGGAAAGAGGTAATAATAAGGTAAGTTAAAGTTTAAAAAGTTTATTCCTATCTGGAGAGAAATTTTGTTTGAAAGTATGTGTACTTTAAAGGTGTGATAGCGTTGCGGAAACTCCCGATCCAAGTAAATAGTTAATATAATTTTGTATCTTGCTAAGAGACTAGCAAGAGGTAAGCTTGGGGAGCTTGTTGACACCTGTTATAGCATAATTTTATAAGTTAAATAACATGAATTAAGGGCTCAAGTCAAAGACCAAACATAAGTCTAGGGGTCTAACTAACATAATTCCACGAGTTTTGGTATTCTGGTGACTTTCCGGGGACTTGATAGATAATTGCGAGAAAGATGGAGAAAGTTCCGGAATATACAAGGCATATGAAGACAAGACTTAACCGTGAAGTAACTCAACCCGAAAAGTGGACTAAAACATTCTAGAAGATACCGAGAGGACACCAAAAAGACGGGAAGCCGAGGGTGGCACTCCACCCCGGCGGCCGCCCGAGGCCAAGTAGGCCGCCGCCAGGGTGGGGAGATACACAAATTCGGCCTCACATTTTTATGTCGGTTTACCACCGACCTTGAGGTTGTATCTACACCATTGTTGAAGGTCGGTTTGATCCAAGGGTTGATGTTCATCGCCAAGTACTATATAAGAAGACCAAATGACCCGGTGGCCGAGAACAAGTTCATTATCATACTCATTCATCAACTCATACCCATCTAGTCCAGCCAAGTCTAGACCTAAGCCCTAGTTCATACTAGAAGTAGTTAACTATCTAGCTAGTTCTAGTTGAAGATCAAGTTCATCTTGAGTTCCTGATAGTCAAGAAGTAGCAAGGATCATCGTTCTTGAGACTTCTCTCTTGTATTCAATCTGTAAGTACTCTTATATTTAGAATACAATTGTTATGGCTTTGATCTTTATAATTATTATATTCTTATTGATATGTGTTTATGCTTGCTATGATTATATGTTTAGTTTAGTAAGATTGCTTTATATTTTATGCATGGAATTGTATAGCATCCATATAGATGATCACTATGTGGGTGATAAGCAATGTGTAAATGTGGTGTTTATACAACGTTTATCTCGCAATTGCACCCTACATTCCGGCCGTGTGGTAGATCGCGGGAGTGACAGTCCTGTTGAGTCCTTTTGGAATACACCCTCCTAATGTAGGACACATCGAGTTTATTATTACGGTAATGATCAAGTTTCAGTCCTTGGTTGTTATTGGTAATGCTTGCCATGTGTAGAAGTAATCTAACCTTGCCATGATAGCTAGATGTATTGCACTAATTGTAGTATTCATTGACATATATGATTAGGAGTATCTTAGGAATATTCATTCTATTCTTTCTATAACATGTTAATAGCTCGTATGATACTAGTGGCATATGATGATCTTAGACTTGGGTATTTATCATTTATATAATTATCTTTATTCCGTGACTTATCCTGTTGAGTAATGTTAGATACATATGGCAACTCTGCATTACAATATCGTAAGGTGGATCTCATAACTAAATCACAATATAAATCATTAGACATCCTTTTCTCTCTACTTTCCATAGACTCCCTTCCCCTCGTGGTAAAATATAAATACGATACCCGGATTACTCCCTGAAGTGCTACAATTGGTATTTCTATCTCGTGGCTTTGCGTATATCATGTTCATTCTTTTATCAAGGCCTTTCAAGAGTACCATGCCCCGCATTTCTTTGAGCGTTATTGCTAGGGTGACAGACTAGTGTATAGGTAATGCCTAGAAATGAGTGGTATACCTTGAGTACATATCCTGGTGAGATTAACTCCACTATGGATAGTGCTACTATGTTACATCCCACTACTAACACCGCCTAACTTCGCTTTGTTGGATCATGAGGTTAATCCCATATCCAAGCTAACATGATTAGATAGATATCCCATATATATTTCTTTCGCCTTCCTAATTGGGATCGTGTAAGAAATATCAACAGCCGCCATAATAGACGATGGATCAAGAATCTAGAAGAAGATAAGGTAAGTGAAGAGGTTAAAGTCCTTACACCTAATACATCCACGGAAAAAAGGAGAATCAAGTACTCCAAAGAAAAGTTCATCATCCAAAAGATGGAGGAAGAAGAAGACATCTCCCGAACATCATCGAAGAGACAATAGAATCATCTGTACCACCGACAGACAACCGATATACCATGGGAGTGAAGAGCGTAACTTGAAGTCCTGTTCGGAGGACTCTAAACACCGAATCCTCGCCGAAAGGTAAGTCGGTAAGTTATCAATAAAATCCCCGTATTGCATATTTTATTCTTTCCATATCATATTTATCTTTTTAGCATCTTATTTATGCCTTTGAAAACAACAAAAATATATTTTATCTTTTGTTTTGAAAACCTTTAAGCCCCATGCTCATATCCCCGAGGTTACACCTCTAGGCTGTTTGCTTTGGTGGCATAAAAAATAAAATAAAGATGCATAAGTACTTTATCTTTTCTTATATAAAAATAATAATAAAAATCTAAAAATATTTCCCAGCAACTAAAAGCAAAGTGGCTAATCCCTAATGCTTAATCAAGTTCCACTAGCTTTGTTGTCTATTTGAGATCAAGAGATTTCAAGAGGAGAAGAGATATGTTAGGCACCACCCTTGTCGCCAACTACCTCAACTTCTACATCATTAAAGATTACACTCAATCTAGCTTGGGGAGTGCAACCCCCGCTTATCCGCAGATAAGTATCCTACTATCTATATTATATTATTATTAGTTAAATATTTTGTTTGCTAGAGAGTTTGTTAGAAGTCTAGTTTTATAGAGTCTAATTGTTTAAAGAGTCTTTTGTTAGAGTGAGTATAAAAGGATCAAGAGAGAGTACTTACTAAAGTTTAATTTACTCAACTAAAAGGAACCCCAAAATCTTCCAACATGGAGATGATGAATAGTCACTCCGTTGTTATACTTTTCTAGTACCTAGCTTTCAAGCTTAATTTCTCTTGAGCTCCATTTGCAAAATTACTTTGATTTGATATTTACTCTAAACCTGAAACCTATGGGTTGCAAATGCTTGCTCTAAAGTCTAGGTAATTGACGGATATGATATATGATAGTCTGAGTTGCTATTTGATCTTACTCCTAGTGACACTAGATTTCTGGAGATTTATATTTTGAAAATTGAAAATGCACATGATAAGTTCCTATGTGACAAGAGTGTGAACCTCCTACCACAGCCATATATACATGTTCCCTAGATTAGGAAAACCTTTTGATTTATATATAGGCTGCTTGCTTTGCATTGAGTTTGTTCAATCTTTGTCGACCCTTAGAAACTTGTCATGCTGATCATGTACACTCCACTTCATTCCACTCCACTATATTCCACTCCACTCGACTCCATGCATTTATATGCTATTTCCATCCTGGAAGTACGCATCCACCATATATACACCCACCATATATATACCATCATCCACTTACTCTAGCTAGCAAAAATGTTCTACTCCTATTCTAGGAGAGAGCAACCAAAAATATTTCCTATACCCATCCACTCATTCATTGCTAGCCAACATCTTACAAAAGCTCCATTACATTTATTTACCTCTCAAAAAGTTATTGTAAAAGAGATTTGGGTTGTAGATTAAAAAAAAAGAGAAAAAGGGAGATGAAAAATGGACAAAAGTCCTACGGGCGAGTAGAGCCTACCTCCCTAAGAAAAAGAAAGAATAAAGGAGAGTTAAAAAAAATGGACAAGTGTCCGCTGAAAACATTGGGTACTTAGATGCTCGCCTCTCCATAAAAGAAAAATAAAGAAAGAAAAAGATACAACCCAGGTTCTCTACAGAGTTTCGAATTCCACAAGAGAGAAGATTCCTCAAGGAGCAAAAGTAAGATTTTTCCATCATCTATTCTATACACCTTACTATATTCCATACCATTTATATTCTATCCATCATACACATGCACCACTTGATCAGTGTGACTTGTAACTTTGGATCCATTGCTTGAATTTACAATATATGCTTAGTAACTAAAAAAATTAGTTTTCTCCTACCTATGAGCTCCAGATATAAAGCCTTAGAATATAGGGTGAGAGAGAAGAAGGCATAGTGTGCTATTGCCTTAGCCAAAAATACTACATATCATGAGAGAAAGACAACACTACCTTATTGCCTTAGAGAGGATCCACAAATACCACAAATGAGAGATTAGAGAGAGTCATACCGGGAACTTTGAGTTTTATTTGAAAACCAAAAAAACTCCGAAGGACAATTGATCAAAAGAGTTTGAGATATAGTGCTCGACTTGACTGTTCTATCTTTCAATTACCCAAGATAGAAGAAAAGGTATAAGCCCCAAAAGGTAAGAGGTAATATGGGTAAGTTGAAGTTTAAAAAAGTTTATCTTTATCTAGAGAGAAATTTTGTTTGAAAGCATGTGCACTTTTAAGGTGTGATAGCGTTGCGGAACTCCCCGATCCAAGTAAGTAGTTTAAAATAATATCATGTATCTGTCATACCCAATTTAAAAGAACAAATTGGATATATTAATCCCTATGTGTGCCCAGAAATCGGAAACACACATAAGGTGACAAACTGTTGGAATGTATCATAACAATGCTTATTACATAGAATTAAAACGAAAAACTCAAAGAAATGAAACTAATTTCCAACTCTCTCATGCGGAAGCTCCAAGAACGATTACGCCGACTGGTGGTCCACAAGTCTAGTACTCCTGGCGGTAATCCTCATTCCATCCTTGATCTGAGACTGGTGTGGTGGAAATAGCAAGAGTGAGTTCATGTCGAACTCAACAAATATAGCAAGGTATAGACTACCATAGGTCATGATCAATGTAACATAAATAATGTAAATGATAAAACAATAAACCATAAACATGTTATCAACATTAGTCCTCATCTTTAGTGCAAAGGGTTCTAAGGCCGCTCGTGTCCTTGAGCAAGGCCGATATATCGGTTTAATAAACTCTGCGCTTGAGGGTGTACACTTTCACCGTGGAGCCGTGAATTGCCCTTTTCGCCGAGGTAGCGATCCTCTTAACCCACTCCCAAGGTAGGTCGGCAGGGTTCACTATGAAGCCTTTCAATAGGTTCGTCTAACAAGCTGGGGCGCTAAGTCGTCAGATATAGAACCCACCCTTCCTATATGGCACAACAACTACCATAGCCTATACACATATATGTGGACAAAGGGGGGCGAGACTATACCCAATTCGGCACTTCCTACAAACTCGCTAGAAAAGGTCCCGGTAATTGAGCTAAAACCAAAGTGCCATGTAGCCCTTACAGGTTGTCAGTAAAATCCCGGAGACTCTAATACAGATAATTTCCCATGTTGTTAAAAGTCATGTTTTATGTTTCATGGCATAAACATTAAATAAGTCACATGATCATGAAATTAAGCTAGTAAATCCCAAACTATACTTTCCTTGATTATCAAAGTCCTGTTGAAATTGCCGCTCCTCGAAAAAACTGCTCCCGATCACCGGAAGTCTTGCTCACCGTCTATACTCGATAATAAATCAACATACAAGCATCCAAGACAATCATGCACGAAGAAGACAAGGCTATATTAGAACAGTACACCAGCAGTGATAAAACAGTATAAAAAGTATATAAAACTAATCTACGTGTCGCTACGATCACATCGACGTAAAGATCACGAAAAACGGAGTTAAATTGGATAAATTATGGATTTTACAAGATTTCCTATAGTCATATAATTAATTAATTCTAACTATGAAAATTAACTGTCTCAAAATTACTGAACAATTATACTAACACGTAGAGAATCGAATTACGAGTCTAACGCAATTTGAACGGATCAATTTGGAGTTAAAACGTGGAAGTTATAGGCATTTAAAGACAGTGGCAAACTTGTAATTAGACTGAACTCCAATTTCTGGAATAAACATGAATTTGGACTGTTTCATAAATAACCCTAGACTACAGGGGGCTAGCACGTAAGAAATCTAAGGCACAGTGAATAGTGCCGAAAAAGGATCAAGGGTGAATAACTTAAATAATTGAAGGGTTCATTTTACAAAATGTCCCAGGCGAAGGGGTATGAACGATCTAAAGCCGTCGGATCGGGATTGGGTGGCACGATTAGATCGGGCTCAAATAAAATATCACCACCGCCGAACAGTGCCGGGCGCTGGGCGGTGCGGCCGCGATCCACGGCGGCGTGGTCGCCGGCGTGAACGGTAAACGGCGGACGGAGGTCGTGTTTTGGAAACCCGCGCGACCCCGGGGATAACTGAGCCGATCCCAACCTCGTGAGACGCTGCGGCGCTGCGTGGTAACGCGCAGCGGAAGGCGTGGGTCGGCCATGGCGGGCGGCCGCAACTTCGGCCGTGGTGAAGGTGGCCCTAGCGGCCAAACTCGGCGAATTAAAGATGCGCACGGATACGGGGGTTCAAGGCGGGCTCACCGTCGCGAGGAATCGATGCGGGACGGCGGACGGCGAGGCACGACGACGGCGAGCAAACAGCGGCGGCGCTATCGCGATTCTGGCGAAAGCGGAAGTCGTTCTTTGCGGTCGCGGGATGGCGGCCGTAAAGGTGGCGTCGAAGGCTCGCCCCACACCCGCGAGGCCGAGGAAGGTGGTTTCGTCCGGCGGACCCCGCCCGGCTGGCGATCGGCGAAGAAACGGCGCGGGCGGGCTCGGCCGCGGCGCAATGGCGGCGATTGGGTTTGGCGCCTTTAGGGCGAGTGGATGGCTCGATCGGGAGGCGAGTGGGTGGAGGCTGGGGGCGACGCCCAATATAGGCCGAGGGACGAGGGCGCGGGCACGGCTGCGAGAAGCGGATCGAGATCGGCGACGGTGTCCACGATGCGATGCGAAAGGAGGTAGGGGAAGGACTTCACCGGGTGGGGCCCACCCGTCGGTCAAGGAGAGAGTGGGAGGTGCGACGGGGTTTCTTTGGCCGGATTGAGTTGGGCCTACTGGGGGTGGGGAAAAAAGGCCACGGGACGAGAATGGAGATAGGGAGGTGAGAGTAAAAAGAAAGCTTTTCTTTTATTTGAACTTGATTTTCAAAAGCAAATTTCAAGTGAATTTGATTTCTTTTTATGATTTGGTCAAAACCACACCACATAAAAATAAAAATGCAGCAGCATGAATGCATCAACATGTGTCTAGACTTATATTTAATTTTAATTTCATAAAATTATTAATTTCTCCTATATTGACATGGCATAAAAATGCATAATTAAATCAAATTAAACTATTTAAAAATGTCTTAAAATTTCAGGTGTTACAAAGATCTTGCTAAGAGACTAGCAAGAGGTAAGCTTGGGAGAGCTTGTTGACACTGTTATAGCATAATATTATAAGTCAATTAACATGAAATAAGGGCTCAAGTTAAAGACCAAACATAAGTCTAGGGGTCTAACTAATGTATTTCCACGAGTTTTGGTATTCTCTGACTTTCCGAGGGGACTTGATAGATAAATGCCGAGAAGAATGGAGAAAGTTCAAATATACAAGACATATGATGACAAGACTTGACCGTGAAGTAACTCAACCCGAAAAAAGTGGACTAAAACATTCTAGAAGATACCGGAGAACACCGAAAAAGAACCAGAGGCCAAGGGGAGATAGGGACCTCGCGGCGGCCAAAGCCCATTTAGGCCGGCCGCCGGTGGGTCCCACATGTCGACCTCTCCTTTCTAGGTCGGTTTACTACCGACTTTGAGGTTGTATCTACACCGTTGTTGAAGGTTGGTTTGATCCAAGGGTTCACGTTCATCGCCAAGTACTATATAAGAAGACCACCGACCCCCCGAGCTGATATCAATTTCATAATCATATTCATTATCAACTCATACCCATCAAGTCCAAACCAAGTCTAGACCTAAGCCCTAGTTCATACTAGAAGTAGTTAGCTATCTAGCTAGTTCTAGTTGAAGATCAAGTTCATCTTGAGTTCCGATAGTCAAGAAGTAGCAAGGATCATCGTTCTTGAGACTTCTCTCTTGTATTCGATCCGTAAGTACTATTATATTTAGAATACAATTGTTATGGCTTTGATCTTTATAATTATTATATTCTTATTGATATGTGTTTATGCTTGCTATGATTATATGTTTAGTTTAGTGAGATTGCTTTATATTTTATGCATGGAATTGTATAGCATCCATATAGATGATCACTATGTGGGTGATAAGCAATGTGTAAACGTGGTGTTTATACAACGTTTATCCGCAATTGAACCCTACATTCCGGGCGTGTGGTAGATCACGGGAGTGACAAATCTGTTGAGTCCTTTGGAATCCACCCTCCGAATGTAGGACTAGTCGAGCTTATAATTACGGTAATGATCAAGTTTCGGTCCTTGGTTGTTATTAGTAATGCTTGCCATGTGTAGAAGTAATCCAACCTTGCCATGATAGCTAGATGTATTGCACTAATTGTAGTATTCATTGATATATATGATTAGGAGTATCTTAGGAATATTCATTCTATTCTTTCTATAGCATGCTAATTGCTCGTATGATACTAGTGGCATATGATGATCTTAGACTTGGGTATTTATCATTTATATATTTATCTTTACCCCGTGACTTATCCCGTTGAGTAATGTTAGATGCATATGGCTACTCGCATTGTATAACCGTAAGTGGATCTCATAAGTAAATCACAATCTAAATCATTAGATATCCTTTTCTCTCTACTTTCCATAGACTCCCTTCCCCTGTGGTAAAATATAAATACGATACCGGATTACTCCCTGAAGTGCTACAATTGGTATTTCTATCCGTAAACTTGCAGATATCATGTTCATTCTTTTTATCAAGGCCTATCAACAAATACCATGCCGCGCATTTCTTTGAGCGTTATTGCTAGGGTGACAGACTAGTACGTAGGTAATGCTTAGAAATGAGTGGTATACTTTGAGTACATATCCTGGTGAGATTAACTCCACTATGGATAATCATGCTAAGTTTACATCCCACTACTAACACCGCCTAACTCCGCTTTGTTGGATCATGAGGTTAATCCCATATCCAAGCTAACATGATTAGATAGATATCCCATATATATTTCTTTCGCCTTCCTAATATGGATCGTGTAAGAAATTTCAACACACGCTTCCTTTTTTTGATGTCGCTCTTTCCAAATCTTACTTGTTCAAAACTTTCATACTTTGCTCAAGTACACGTTGCACCGGTCGATGGTACTTGGTACCTCCCTGGATTCGACCATGTTGTTGAAGCTGACCGTGTTCTTGCGCCATTCATGGTCCATTGGCAAGAAACGCCGAGATCCCGTGTAGCGTTGCTTTCTCCCATGTTTTAACCACAAATACTCGGTGTCTTTGTGGCAATATGGGCATGCAAACTTTCCTTTTGTGCTCCAAACCGAAAAGCATGGCATATTCTGGGAAGTCATTAATTGTCCAAAGTAGAATAGCATGTAATGGAAAGTTCTTATTAGTTTGTGCATCCCATGTATCAACACCCTTATTCCAAAGCTCCTTGAGCTCCAATATAAGGGGCTTCAAATATACATCAATATCGTTTCCAGGAGATTTTGGACCAGGTATCAACATTGACAATATCCAGTTAGATTGTTTCTGACACAACCAAGGAGGCAAATTGTAGGGTATTAGGACAACTGGCCATATGGAGTATGTCGTATTTTGCATCCCAAAGGGATTGAAGCCATCAGAAGCAAGACCTAGCCTGATATTACGAGCTTCTTACATTCTTTGCAGCCGAGGAATAAGAGGAAAGTAGCGTAGAATCTTCACTGGAAGCCGCTTCTGATATTTAGCGCCATCCTGGTCCGTGCTCTCGACATGTTTCCACCTAGACTCATTACATATGGGACAATTATGCAGATTTGCGTGCTCATCAAAAAATAACACACAATCATTCTGACATGCGTGTATCTTGACGTAGTCCAATCCTAGCCCTCGAACCACCTTTTGCACTTTGTCCAACGAGTCAGGGATACAATGGCCTTCAGGGAGAACCTTTGAGAACAGATTAAGTATGGCCTCCAAACATGCGTTACTAATACCATACAAGCACTTTATCTAAAAAAGTTGCACGATAAAAGAAACCTTTGTTGCCGATTTGCATCCTGGATACAATTCCTTCTTTGTCTCCTCTAATAATTTCAAAAATATCTCGCCCTCGCTTATTTGGTTTGTCATCTATGATTTTTCCATGTATAGAGCCACCGATAATGTTTCTAATCATAGTATTAGTGGCGGCGGGGTGATCACTTGGATCTTCTTCATCGTCTTCTCCAAAATAAGGTGGTGTGCCAACTTCGTTGTCACCAACATCAAAGATCATCGCTTGGTTGTGCATGATCTTCGTGTTCTCATATACCAAGATTACTACCTCGATCACCGATGAAGAAGTTTGGCCTTCTTCGAACTCATTGATGAAACAATCAAAAAACCCACTTTTTACAAAGTGAAGTTGAATCTGAAACCCGTCATTATATCTTGTATTGCATTGACATGTACCACATGGGCACACAAGAGACAATCCAATAGGTCTAGATGATGATGAGGTATACTTATCAATCCAAGTTCGAAATTATCCTTCCACTCTTCCGATTGTCGAGGCAAGCTCATCCAACTCCTATCTTCGTGTGATGCGCACATTGATCTGCAGCCCAAGAACATAATGAGCAAATAATCATGATCTATACCTAGCGTATGCCCATATATATATATGCGGGGGATATCGATATAGCTACGTTACCTTGCCGCGAGGGGCGCCGCCGGCCTGGGGGGGACGCCCGCGCACCAAGGGTGGATCAGCGGAATGCGGGACGTCGGCGATCGGGATGCGAACGTAGAGTCCCCGAGTATTCCAAGCGCCTACTAGGATCGCTTTAGTGGGCTCTTTTTCGTTAATTAGGCGGTGGCCAGCTACTAAACAAATGGGGCGATAGACAAACATAAGTGCAACCAAGTAAAAGTTCATTGCAATAGGTGTGTATAAGTTGCAACGCCAAATGGATAGTATTACAACCATACAAAATGGTGGCAATACATACATGTTATTGCATCTTGTGGCAACAAAGGATGCAATAGCCACCTATCTATTGCCACGAGGTGCAAAAAAATATTGCAACCCAAATAAGTGGTTGTGATACTGCCGTTCATAAGCAACCAACGCTAGTATGGATGCCATAGTTCATTTTTATTGCAACACACGACATGCTAATGCAACATAAAATTGTTGTTGCAATACTTTCCACCAATTGCCACAGAAATCCTTAAAATGGGTGCAACAGCGCCATCATTTTGCAACCAAAAAAAATATCGCAACACAATTTTTGTGTGGCAATATGGACACATATTACTACCAGTTCACTGGTTGGGTGCCATAGTACCCCCCTATTGCACCCAAATGAGTGGTGTTGTCTAAGTGTCTAGTTGCAATTGATCGGAAACTACGTAGTGCCAATTGTGGTTGGCCAATAGGTGGTAAAGTCTTTTGAGATTCATAAAATTTAATGGCATGCCAAATTCAGGTTGAAGCACCACACCCGATTGTGAATTATCGGTTAGAGTCCCTTCTAGTAACTTTAAGCGTGAATCTAAAGAACTAGTTGACTTTGTGACTAGACCTTCTAAAGTCTGTTTTTCGTCAACTAGCATCTTGGCATAATCGGCATGCGTAGGGTAAGCATCATCTAATTTTGGTTGAGAGTCTATTGGGATTACCTCCTTAGGTGCAGGGGCTTCACCATAGATAGGCTCAGTGTATTGAGTGACTCGATCATGCCTATCCTTACAGCAACTTAGCATGAAGGCACGTGTGACGGCTTCCACCTTGTTCTGGAGCTTCGTCTTCAGATCTTCGAGGAGCTCCTCGATAGACTCGGGACGTCGTATGTTGCTTGTATGCACTTCGCACGCTTTCCCGCGTCTTCTCCGTTGGTCATGGTGCTGCTCTCAAGATTGAACTGAAGTTGACGCCTAGTCTTCCCCAAATGAGTCGTCAAAAAGTATGTTGACACAAACTAGGGTTTACACCAACACACCGGTAGGGCTTTGGACGCCCACGAGGTTGCACACAACCTGTACGATCAGCAAGGATCGCAGCTTGACCGCCCAAACTGATCTAGCGAACGGTAGAGACGATGTGGAGCTTGATCTCGGCTGAAACGGCTTCCGAATGCCCTCGGAAGGATCCGTCGAGAATGCATGTGAAGGATCTTCTAGGATCGGCAAGGCCACCTAGAACGCTAACGAAATTCGTCGAGAACGTCGCCGGACAACAGCTTTAGGGTTGGAAAAGGGTAAAAGAGAGTTGGTAGATTGATTTGTGTCGATTGGGTGTAGATGGAATCAAATCGGCCATGAACCTCCCATTATATATAGAGGGGGTGGTCTTATCGCCTAAGGAACCGCCTTAGATACGTTTCCAAACACCAGCACCTTCCAAAACCAATCTAAAGTCAAATCGGTTCGACACGAACTGCATATGCGCGCTCGCGAGCCGCGCCGACGCCGGCCTCGGGAGCACCGGACGCGGTCCGCCCTGCGGGAGGGGGGGCACCGCCGGACGCCCGGGGACGGAGCGCCGACGCCATGCACGGTGTCCGGCGCGCGCCGACGCGTCCAAGAAGGACTGCGGCTCAGGGGCACCCCCGACCGTCCGCCCGTGTCCCGCGTCGGACGCGCCTCGGCCGCAGCCCGGCGTCCGGCGCGTGTCATTCTCGACCCGGTCGCTCTCCTCGCCCGGGTTTCTTGATCTTGTGGTCCCTTTGCTAAATTCCCAACACATTCATAACGTCTTGGACACGTTAATTCATCGAAAAATTATGCCCGGACATTTTCGGTGTCGACAGCAGGAAGGATGAATTTGTTGGCTCAGATAAATTGGATTATATTACCGGCGATATCTTTTATGGAGAATAATTTTGTTATGCCAGAAGTCACCGATTGTATAGTTCTCGATCGGTTCATTGGATGGATTGTATTTCTTTTTTGTCCCCAAAGAAAGACATTTATTCTTTTGATCTATCTATATATAATGGCAGAGGTGGGTAATTTCTTAGGTAACAAAATAAATCCAATGGTTACAGGTGGGTATAAACTTCTGTTTTGATGGCCGGATGTTTCTGATTAACGTGAGAATTTTAGCATTTATTCTTTTTTCTTAGCGCATCTGGTGAGAGTTAACGTGGAGCCTCCGTTGGAGCCTCCAATTAGTAATAGTAAAATAGGGATATTGTTATCTGATAGATCAACTTGTTGTACAAGAGGTGTAAGCCACGCTTGGGGTTATTCCCAGCTCTATATTAACACGGAGCCGCATAGGCTGAGAAGGTGTGCATATAGCCATTTTTACAGAGTAGATGTCTGTAATTCAAACTGACATCTCAGTCGGAATGAAACAAAAATATACAATAAAGAAACGTAAGTGACATCGGGTCGATCCTCTCAGGTGGACGATCGATGTTGTAAATGGACAATAGTGTTGAAAACTTTGAAGCACTAGCTAATTCACACAAGTACATATTATGGATCGACTTGAACATCACGACCATGAGTAAACAACCATTCTCTGGTCAAGGTCTTTATTATTTGTCGATCGAAATTCATGACAGAGGCAAAACACACCATACTGACCACATATATTGGCAAGTAGCAACCAACTGAAGTAGAGGGGGGAAACACACCACAATGACAACTTTATTTAGCGACGTACTAGTAGGAAATGAGATGAAAGTAGCTGTAATCGCAATCCAGCTGATGAAGCAGCAACTTCTTAGAGCATGGGCCGCACGTAAATGCCAATGGCATCGAGCCTGACCCCACTGCGTCCAAAGAAGCCCACGACGCCACTGCCTGGCGGCACACGGGCAGCGAATGGAACATCCTTCCTGGCCCCCGCACCCCAAGGCCCATAGGTCTTGTTAAGGTTTGTCACGAATTTGATGGAGGTTACTGTGTAGTCACCACCAGGGATGAAGGTGATTGTCCCGACACTTCTTTCACAAACTCAGACTCAGCGAGCTGGATCTGCGTGCACCGGAAGAAGGGTGGATTGGGTATATTTCAAGGTTTCAAGCAATGTCATACAATGTCATCGAGACTAGCTTAGCTTACCGTGTGAGGCCGTCCTCTGTCACCACCCCAGGGACCAGCAGATTGCTTTTGGCCGGCAAAGTCGATGTAGGTGAATGCAATTGAGTCCACTAGCGTGCCACTACGAACGGTGATGCTTTCCAGACGCTTGGACGCCTCTGCAGTCATGTCCTGTGCAGACCCTCCAACGACTCCACCCCTACGGCCCTATTTTTTGTGACTATAGGGGAGTAAAGATAATGAACTTTTTGACTAGTACTCACTCCGTCTCAAAAAGGATGACGTTTTTGACTTTCAGACATCGTGTTTGACCGTCCGTCTTATTCAAAAAAATTTGTATGAATATGATTTATTTTGTTATGGGTTATATTATCATTAAAGATATTTTAGTATTTATTTATTTATTTTATAATTTGCATAAATTTTTTAAATAAGACGGATGGTTAAACACGATGTTTGAAAGTCAAAAAACGTTATCCTTTTTGAGACGGAGAGAGTACGTCCTAAATTTATCCATGAAACTTTAAATAGTAATTAACTCATAATAAGGTTTATGCATGGGCTACTATATATGAAAATCATGCAAGATTCAATGAGACAGTACCCTTAAAAGCATTCAAGCATTGAAGCCCGCCCCCAGGTGGAACCAAAGTTACCTTGAATCATTGAAGCATTTGCATCCTCTGCATCCTCCCGAGTCTCAACATCCCTAACAATGAAGGCGTACTGTTGTCCAACATCGCCGAGCTGCTTGTGCGCCATAAGCAACCAGGCAAAGGTGATGAGCTCCCCTCCTGTGCCTAGTCCCGCCGCATGCACTGATGCTCGCGACTTGCCGGCGGAGTAAACAAGCAGCCTCGTCCAAACACACTCATCATCTCCTCCAACGTTTCTCTGGTTGCTGGACTTTCGGATGGTAAACCCAAGGCTTGGAGAAGACCTCTGGCTCTGAAGATTTTATTGGAAAAGCTCTCTCTGTGCCAATCTTGTTGAGCGATCGTGTCAAAAAACAATTTTATGGTAGGTCCGGTGGCGCCACTGACAGGCAGCATTTCTGGTCGTGTCACCACAAGGTAGAGCGTGTAATTGGACAGATTGCGGCATGCAGTTACCAAGTGTTTGACTTCATCTGTGATAATGTACCCCTGCAAGTGTACCTCCGTGAATATATGAAAGCACACAATGCCATAACCTAGACTGGATGCAAAGTCGCCTAGACTGGCTCCAAAGTCGGGCAACAGAACTTTGAGGAAGGGACCTATGTTTGGCCAGCGTTGAGCATCCGCTACAACGATGGGGCCTTCTTCATCTGATTTATACACCGTCTGTATGATAGACTCCATTATCATCTTGTCCACCTTGACATGTTCAGTATCCAACAGCTTGCTCAGCCATAACAATGGCAATTTTCCTCCAATTAGGCTTGCCTTCGTTATCCTCGCCGCCCTCTTCACTAGCTTGGACAGCCTCGACTTCTCGCAACCCACATAGCTCAAAAAAGCTGTACTGACCCATGGAATTTGACCATAGTGTCCTCCCCTCAGATTTCCTGATATAGCTGGATTGGAGGGTTGTGCATACATGAGCGAGCCCACAACACCTTCGAGCCTTCAACCATGGCCAAGTCCATGGCGACATCAATAACAAAAATACTGCACAAGCTTCCAGGAAAAAGGCTCCGGAAAATAACAAGTATGTGATTGCAAGATCGGCTCTGCTGTATCCATGACGGTCGCTTACAAGGAACATTACAAAAGCATAAAAATTTGAGACAAGCCTCGAAGTACTATGCCAATTTTTGTACGAATCACCTTAGCCTTGGTGAAGAGATCATCGTACATTAGGTCAAGTTCAACCTCCAATAACTTGGGCATGTGTTTCTCGTCAATTCTAGTAGATGTTAGCACACTCCTTTGGTAATCTTCCATTTGATGCAAGGTGTGTCCTGCAAAGAGTTCTCGGACAGCAGGGGCTGATTGCAAAGCAAAAAAAACAATGCGAGGGTAACCAACCGGCTCCAGTCTTTGAGCCATTTCCACATCCCCAGTGATATGAGAGCCATCTGCTTCTTCATTGTTTTTCTGAAGAGCCAATTCCATGTTTCTTAGGTTCCCATACATTAAGGCCATTGTCCTTTCCCCATACTTGATGATTCCAGAAACAGAGACAAAAATACCTGAAGCTATAAGTTGATAACTGTATTGATCAATGGACTTCCAAAATATATAGATGGCAAGGGTAACTTGAACAATCAAATTCAGCAAATGTCTCAGCCATAAATAGTTGTCCTCAATGGCAAAAGAGGTGATCGTGTCTTGTCCACCAAGATGTATGAGAAGGAAAGGTGCCCAAAAGAAAGTTATTTGGTGAACCCCTCTTAAGGTATCCTGTCTTGAGAGAAAGCCAAGGGCATAAACTGCTACCAAGTCTGCACCCAGGTAAGCTATCCAAATTATGAGATTAAGTAACATGTTGGTGTTACGCCGCCGAAGACGGCCAGAAAAGAAGAGAAAAAGCTGCAATGTGAAACTGAGGACCACCAAGAACTGAATTTCCCACTGATTCCAGAGGTTCTTGATGCTCTGCATCGTGTACTTGATTCTCTAGCCGCCTTTACCACTGTTGATTGTTGGTATATGTACATAAGTATGGTTTGGTCTAAGAAATAAAGAGTACAAATTAAAACTGATGTCCTTGTAGATCCTCAGTATAAAAATAAAAAC
The DNA here is from genome assembly GCA_015847255.1 of Hyparrhenia diplandra. Taxonomy (NCBI): domain Eukaryota; kingdom Viridiplantae; phylum Streptophyta; class Magnoliopsida; order Poales; family Poaceae; genus Hyparrhenia; species Hyparrhenia diplandra. The sequence continues at coordinate 31,187 of JADLZK010013163.1, read as the reverse complement.
TCAAGACAAATGGATAAATAAACAATTAAATTAAACATCGACTATAAACATTGAAGTTTAGCGTCCAAAAGTTCTATATACTATATTTAATTTAGGAACTATTGATTCATGAAAAGAGTACAGTAGATATTTATTCTGAATTTTACAACTGATCAATCCTGCGGCTCTCCAATAATTTTTTCTTGATATGTACGCATTGGGTAGCCCAATATTATTTTCGTGAATATTAGGGAGTTGCTAATTTTGCCAGACATACCACGAGATTGGCGAACGCCCGGAGGTCGGTTAGCTTGACCTGAGGGCCGCTTGGATTGAATCAAAATGCAAACTTATAGGGTTCGGTTACAATCCATGTGCGGTTGTCTCTCTTTTGTAGAGCAGGCAACCCACTGCCCCTAACATATTCTCTGCATAAAACAAAGATGCTTCTAGGCTACTTGGATGCCAAGGATCCTCATCTACTTGGAAGCGAAGGCAACTACTAAATGCAGTAAAAGTAAATTGCATAAAGTAAGATACACTAGCAGTAGGCTTAACCATTGTCAATGTCCCCCCTAAGCCTAGTGCTACGTGATCTGCTTCAGACCGATCCTCCTCCGCGTATCCTAGAAATTGGCCTTGCCCAGCGACTTGGTGAGTATGTCGGCTAGTTGATCAGTAGTCAAAATGTGGTCGGCCTTGATGCCCCTGTCCTCCAAGCAGTCCTTGATGAAGTGTTGCTCCTGTCATGGAAGACCGGGTCGTTGGCAGGGCCAAAGCAGACTTGTTGTCCACCTTTAGCTCCACCACATCCACCTTCTTGCCCAGGAGCTCCCCGAGCAGCCTGGACAACCATAGTGCTTGAGTGGCTGCAGAAGAGGTGGCGATGTACTCTACCTCGCAGCCTCGACAGTGCCACCATCTTATGTTTGATCAACTGCCAGCTGACCAAGCAATCACCCAGGAAGAACATTGTCCCGCTGGTGCTCTTGCTTGTATCGATGTCACCAGCGAGGTCATTGCCGTAGTAGCCGACGAAGCGCACCATGCCGGGAGCTCGCTTGTAGTGGAGACCATAGTCCAAGGCCCCGTCCACGTAGTGAAGAACGTGCTTGACGACCTGTAGGTGCTCCACCATGGGCCATTCCATGAACCGGCTCACGTACCTAATGGCGAACGCCAAGTCAGGCCGGGTATGCATGAGGCACTAGAGGCTGCCGACCAGCCACCGGTAGTGTGTGGAGTCCACCTCCTCCGCCGAGCTCTCACGACTGAGCTAGAGCTTCTCCTCCATCGGTGTGTAGGCGGGCTGCAGCTGACCATCCCGCTAAGCTCGAGGATCTGCTTGGCGTAGTTTAAGATCTCTATATTGGTTTTGGCTAATTGATGAAACCTAAGGACTAATCTCTATGCTTAAGTGTTTATCTAGTTTGAGATTGGTCCAGCCAAGTTGAGAAGCATGGAGGTCATGGTGGATGCATGTGATGATCCAAAAGATGATCAAGTGCTTGGACTTGGAGGAAACAAGAAAGAGAAAAATAAAATGGGCTCAAAGCAAAGGTATATCTATAGGGCCATTTTATTTTTGCACTCATGACATCATAGTGGATGTGAGTGATTTAGGTTTGATAACCGTACTATAAAGAGGAGAAAATCATAATCGCTTTACTCACCTAGTGCCACTAATTTGAAATGCAAATTGCATATGCATATGAGGTTAGTGACGTGGTGATTCGATGAGAAACTCCTTGGAAAGGTTTGAGAAATGTCATCTAATAGTGCTCAAAAGATTTGACATGATTTGGATGAGATGGCATATTATTTGTGAAGTTAGCATTTAAAATGGGGTTAAAAAAGAAAGGAAAATGGAGGAGCAAGTTCGCCATAACAGAGAAGGTCCTGCCGGAAATTTATACCCTCCTACCCGGAAATTCGCTAGTGCACGCGTAGGACAAAGGAGGTGTTGCTGGAAATTCACCTCACCCGAGCTGGAAATTCACCTCACCCGAGCTGGAAATTCGTTCGTGCGCCAGAAGGAGAGCGCCGCTGCTGAGGCATTCAGCCCATTGGAGAGAGCCGTTGGGGATCCGCCCGTTGGAGGCTGAGGGGAGCTGGTCTGCTGGTATATATTCCTGTGCATCTCCTCCTTTCTCTCTCTCTTGCCCAACTCGAAATTACACTGAGCCTCTGTTCTTCTTGCTCTGTTTCTTGCAAACCCTAGAGAAGAAAGCTCTAATTCTCCCCTCTCGATCTGTCGATTTGAGCTGAAATCAATCGAGAGAGCTTGTGCTAGAGATCGATTTGAGAGCTCCAAGAGGAGATTTGGAAAACCTAGTGTGCATTGCATTTGTGATTCAATTCGTGGCACTAGGCGGTGATTGCAATTGTGGTAATCTCTTTACTCTTGGTGATTGCCGTCACCTAGACGGTTGGTGTTGGATTGATTGGTGAGGGGATTTGGTGATTGTGTCCACCCCCAATCAAGGTGATATTGTGAGGGGTTCTTGAGCTTCCCCGGTGGAGCACCGAATTGCTACTTTAGTGGATTGCTCGTGTCATTGAGTTACCTCTCTTGTGAGTGGTGTCTTGGAGAGCCCGAGGGGCCAACTAGCGAGTGCACCGTCTAGTCCAAGAACCATCCAAGTGTTGATCGACACAACAGGGATTAGCTTGTCGGCAAGCAAGTGAACCTCGGGGATAAATCAATTGTGCCATCTCTTCTCTCCCGGTGATTGTGATTAATTGATATATATAGTTGGAAACATTTATTTGGTGATTGGCATCATCCTCTACATCTCACCGTTGGTATAAAAGTCAAATTCCCTTCTCTTTTATACTTGCAGTATATTTTGTGGTAGAGTAGCAAGTAGTTTTGCTTAGAGTAATTTATATATCTTGTTAGCTCTCTTGTTAGTTGGAGTAGAGACTTAGCAATTGTGTGCCATAGAGATAGTAATCACTAGAATTGCAATAGGTGGCTTGCCTAACATTTAGAGCTAGAGCAAACCGCATTTCGCCATTTGTTTTACTAATATCTTTGCTCTAGTGTCTTTGAAGATTTTTTATTAGGCTATTCACCCCCCTCTAGCCATTTAGCTGCCTACGCAGTGGCCTCTGCTGCCTACGCAGTGGCCTGCGCCGTCTGAGTGGCCACTGCCACGATAGCTGCAAGGTGCGCCCTTCATGGATCCATGAAGGCGTCGCCCACGGCGCCGGGGGTGACAAATGAGAAGGTGGCTGCATCAGCTGCTCGACAGGCATGCTCACTGGAAGTGGACATGGAGGTGTTGGCGGCAGCTTATGGGCTCACAAACTCTATGTTGTCGATACCAATTGTTGCCCAAACATACCATGAGATGGCCGAATGCCTAGAGATCAGCTTGGCCTCGAGGGCTGCTTGGATTGAATCGAAATGCAAGCTTACAAGGTTTGGTTACAGACCATGTGTAGTTGTCTCTTTTTGTAGAGCAAGCAACCCACTACCCCTAGCATATTCTCTCGCATAAAGCAAAGATTTGTCACAAGACAAGTTCAGCCCAGCCTAGAGGGGGTAGGCGCGCCTGCCGCCGGCCGCCAGGAGGGGGCACGTGTGCGCACCTGTGAAGGGGGGTCGGCGCCGCCACCGCCACCGCTGCCTTCGTCATCATTGTCTTTGATTAGGATTAGATTTTTGTGTGAAGGGCCAATCTATAAGAAAATCTCCTATTAGGAAAAAGAATAAGAGTTTGCTTGTAAAAGGTATTCCGTAATATAAGGAAACCTTTTAAGATTGCTTGCATTACAAGTCCCATTGAGGGCTATATAAGCAAGGAGGATGTAATCTCGGGGGACAAGCAAATAATAAAATATTCCCCGACTCTCTTGCTCCTCGCCCCCTACGCCGCCGCCGCTAGCCCCTCCCCACGCACGCGTGCGTCTTGCGCCGGCTCCGCCGCCGCCGCCCGCCGCCCAAGGCCGCCGCCGGCACCGCCATCGCCGCCCTTCCCCAAGGCGGTTGTGACACGCGGGTATCCCGAGACTGACGATTCCCACCATCGATGGCTTCCGAGATGTACGACATCTTCATGGCTCTCAAGCCGCCTCCTCGAGGATAACTTTGAGAAGATCGACCGCTTCAATGAGATTGAGGCTCGTCCGACGATGGAGAACATCCACGACAACACCACGATCCACCTCCCCGCCACTACGCCGACGACGACACCCGACGATAGCCCGGCCATGGTCACGCCCGGCTAGGCGATTGAACCACGGGTGACGCCGTCCCCACGACGCCACCGACGACGACTCCGGCCTCGCCATCGCCAACATCGCCACCAGAGAGGAGGTTAGTAATGACCCACATGGCGATCCTCCGGTCGATCACGCAACCGAGCCAGCTGTAGATCCTAACGGGCGCCCCCGCATCACTAGAACTGCCACCCCCGGCTGCCCCGATGTAGGAGGCAACACACGTGGTGCCACTTGCGGCACCTCCGCCGAAGATCATCGGTTCACACACTCTTCGTGCGCGATGGCGACACTACATCCACCACAAGACGCGGTACGCGGCGAAGCACCGACTTACAATGGAACCACCAACCCGGACCTCTGGATCAACAAGACGGAGATGCTCTTTACACTACGAGAGGGAGCTCGACCCTGAGTTCCACGTTCAGTATGCCACTTTCCATCTGATAGGTGCAAAATAGCTCTGGTTCAATCGCTTGTCTAGAAGGAGGCCATTGGAGGTGTGGGACGTCTTCACACGCTACCTCAGGCATGACTTCGGATCACCCATCAACAACAACACGACGGGAGATCTAGCACCACCACGGCAGGATGGCGATCCGAACGACTACATCGACACCTTCGAGGCCTATGCGACACGCATGGACCTCCCGAAGCTTGCTCCACCGCATCCACCTCTTCATCGGCAGGCAGTTCGTACTCGCCTTCGTGAAGAGGTTCGTGGGAGGAACCGCGCATGATGCACGAGGCAATCAGCCTCACGCGTCGCTTGACGCCCAGCCTTCAGCTTCACCACGGCCGTTGGCCAACGACGGCGAAAGGCACCAACAACGACAACGACACGATCCCACCGGAGACCAGGGCACCCCATCAGCCGCGCCTTGCTCCAGCCATGGACGCCATCGACGACCAGGTGGCCTTTGACCGCCTCACCGAGCTCCGTCTTGCGACCTCGACGAACCAGGAGCTCATGGTGATATCAACCACCATCGAGCTTCAGCAACAAAGACCTCGAGTGGACCCTATACAATGGCATCTTGAGGTACAACCACCATTACTATGTCCCTGCGCAGCTTCCGTTCTCTTGCAAGACCTCCTATCAGAAAGCAAGGAGTTCCCCACACCGTCTTGCGGTGGGTTTTCACCTTCCGATGTCGGCACCAGCTCGGCATGCCATGCCGGCAAGCATCTTGCTCATGGGAGAGTGCCCGCCGACGCAACCCCGAATGACGCCACGGTCCTACTCTTCAACAACAACGGCTACGAAGTTCATCCACATCGACAATGTGACCGTGGACTACCTAGGCGCCGGTGTCCCCCGATCGGACCGATCGTGTAGACCAACAAATGACACCTCCTCTACGGCCGCTTATTGCGCTTCACCTCAACGCCGTTTCGATGACCCGACACGCCTTCGCATATATACACGCACATGTGGAGGTTGGTACAGATCTACTCGATCCCGAGACCTCTAGCCTCACTACGCACACTCTACTTGACGGGTGCCATGAGTGGCGCCGTCATGGCCGCAAAGACAGCTCGATAGGCCGCTTTGTGCACCCCCCATACAACTACAACTTCGGGATCTACTCGGGATCTGCACTTCGAGTTTTCATTCGATGATGACGCATTCGTCGCCAATGAGTACCATGACAGATAGGTCTACTTCAGCTACGCTTATGGCACGTGCATCACTACACCACCCATCGCCGTGGCCTATGCATCAACCTAGTGGGTTAGCCGACGCTGCGTGGGCGCGTCGCCTCATCGAATCCGGTGGGGAGATGTCACAAAGACAAGTTCGGCCCAGCCCGGTAGGTGCGCCTGCCGGCCAGGCCGGCCTAGGAGGGCGCGACGCGCCTCGGGGGAGGGGCTCATACAGAATCGCCGCCACGCCTTCGTCATCATCGTCTTCAATTAGGATTAGATTTTTGTGTGAAGGGGATATTCCAATCTATAAGGAAATCTCCTATGAGGAAAAGAATAAGAGTTTGCTTGTAAAAGGTATTTCGAATATAAGGAAACCTTTAGAGATTGCTTGCATTACAAGTCCCATAGGAGGGCTATATAAGCAAGGATGATGTAATCTCATGGGACAAGCAAATAAGAAAATATTCCCCCAACTCTCTCGCTCCTGCCCTTTCGCCGCCGCCAGACCTCAAGATGTGCGCCAAGACTCCACCGGGGCCTCCGCACCGCCGCGCCGCCGCCCGAGGCCGCCAGAGACACCGGGCATCGCCGCCCTCCCCAAGGCGGTTGTGACAAGATTCTTCTAGGCTACTTGGATGCCAAGGTTCCTCATCTACTTGAAAGCCGAGGCAACTACTAAATTTAGTGAAAGTAAATTTACAGTAACAGTAGGCTTAACCGCTGTTAGCTATAAAAGTGCCCTAATATTTCCCCAATACTAATTAATATGAAATATGGAGCCGACAGGTGTGCAAGGAAAATGATAGCTGAGAAGTGAAAGTTGAGGTAGGCCACATGCTACTAGGAGAGTCCCGCTTTATTTGAGGGCAGATGAGGAAAATTGTTTGCCACAATAAATATAGGCATTTGAGAATTGTTGGAGCAAGAAACACAACTACAGAGTACATTGTTAGGGCGGCTGAAGAAGGTTTGTAGGGGCGGTTTCCTCGGTTGCCCCTAAGAAACTGTTCTTAAAAATGTACGATTTGTAGGGGCGGTTTTCCAGTCACCCATGCAAAATGATTCCTAGGGGCGGCTCAATATACAACCGTCCCTACAAATCATTTTCAAAAATCACGATTTCAGACCTCAAAAAGTCAAAATAAATAGCAAAGAAAATATTTTAATTCGGGGCACCCGCCCGCCCGTAGAGGCGGCTAGATATTGAGCCGCACCTACAAATAGACGCCTTTTGTAAGGGCGGCTAAAAACACCACCTCTTGCGGCTCAATACAGAGCCGCCAACAATAAAAAAAAGAGTGGCGTTGGTACAAATCCTTTTGTACGTATTGAAAAAAGCATGAGTATCCTTAATATAATAGTTTATGGGGGTGGGAGATATTGGGGAATTGCTGGTGACGCTTTTAACAGATGGCTAAGTAATTTGTGTGCAGTTTCTATTTGTACACATCCAAAAGTTAATAATTAAAATCATTGACTCATTGTTGATAGTTATAAAGTTATCACATCCAACACATGAATTTACAACTACTGAGGTCAATCGTTGAATCTTGACACCTGCTAGGCAACAAATATAGCTACCGGACACTCAAAATTGAGAGCCTGGGTTGTTGACTGGTGAGACAATGTTGCCTAGGTAATAAACAAAATAACCCCTTACTAATTCCACAGATTTTAAGCCATATTGAGAGATATAATCGAAAAGACAAATCTGCCATGACTTCATTTAGTAATCAATTCAATTTCTTCACATATATATAGATGTTTTTATCTGCTTCAATAAATTAATTAAAGGACCAGTATTTGATATAAATGACAAGCAACAATATACTACATACCAATTTTGTGTTGCTATTAGCAATAAAATTGTCCTTTTGTCCACTAAAATCCCTTACATTGCAATAATTTTTAATGGAGTATTCGATTCACCACTTGTACTAGCTAGTCACTTAATTTCAAAGCCCCGGTCTTTTGAATTTCATATCGAACAACATACATACCTAAACTTTTAAAACCAGATAAAATACCTTCCTTAACCATTTTTTGAACGCAATCTCCTTGGCCATTTTAATGTTGGTTTCTTGGATGATTCCGCAAACGTGACAGTGGAGCCCACCTGTCACTTGGTCTCTCCTTTCTCTTACATATAAAATGGCATAACTTTTTCATATGAATAAAAACTTTATGTTAAATACGTAGAGCTTGACACGATAGTTGATAAATATTCATTTAATACTCCCTCCATTCCAAATTATAAGTCATTCCAAGAATCTTAAAGAGTCAAAGCATCTCAAGTTTGACCAAAGTTATAGAGAGAATTAAAAAGCTTTGTGGCATCAAATATGTATATACTATGAAAATATAATTAACGAAAAATCCAATAATACTTAGTTGACATCCTAAATGTTATTAACTTATAATATAAATTTGGTCAAATTTGGAATGCTTTCACTCTCCAAGATTCTTGGAATGACTTATAATTTGGGATGGAGGGAGTATCTTTTAGAGGCTCAAATATTATTTTTCAGTTAGTAGATTTTAAAATTCAAATATCTGAAATTTTTAAAAGGATCAGATATGACATAGTCTGTACTAAAGTTGTAGCTCCTGGTATGTACAAATTTATAATTGACAATATTTTTATCTGAATTGTTTAGGTGTCCAATCATTTGTTTTAAGATATCTAATTTTAAAAATTTATTCGTTTTGGAACTTTCAAACAACCTTTGATGTTGACATGGTCTACAGCAAAATGTTAGCTTTGAACATTATCTATAACTTTGTACTTGATAATATTTGAGACTTTAAAATATATTAAATAAAAATTTATCAACCATAAACTTTTAGATCAAACTCTATAACTTTTTTAACATAAAGTTTGTATTCATATGACCATGAAAAATTTATGCTTTTTTTTTCTATAAGGCTCTATTTGGTTCCCAGGAATTGAGGGGAACTGAAAATAATTTAATAATGAAAATGGAAAGCACTTTCTCGATATTGACATATTGGTTTCAATTCATGGGATACAAATAGATAAATCAAATGATAGGTAACCGCCTGCCATGTCTGTCAAGCCACCTTAAAATGGTATAAAGGGGTGTACTTTTTGATTTAAAAAATTAAGGTTTGTATATTGTTTAGAATTGAAGTTCGTGAGGGTATTTCAGAATTCAATGACTAGTTCAAGAGGTCAATCAAACTTTACTCTTTTTTAATGCCTATATACACTAAATTCTAGGATGGTGGAATATGTATTTTTTTTAATGCCTACATACTCCCTCTGTTCCAAATTGTAAATGCTTCCAATTTTTCAAGATACATAACTCTTTATGTATCAAGACATAATGTATACCTAAGCACGTAGCAGAAGTTATGTATCTAGAAAGTCATAACAACTTACAATTTAGAACAAAGTGAGTATTATGAATTACGGATGTTACCAAAAATGATATTCTCTGATTTTTGAAATCATTTCCGAGTTCTTTTCGATTTTCGCACCTAAATGGAAAAGGAAGCGAATCGAAAAACGAAAATGATAACGGTAAAAATAACCCGAAATAAAAGCGAAATCAATTTTGCCCCTGCTTTCGATCGTTTTCATAGAGTTCCATATTTAACCGGTAATTTACCATCGGTAATTAGCGATGCAACACATACTTGATCATTTATTTGTGTCTTTATCAAGAATTGTTGTACTGTTGTGTCATTTGCCACTGTTTGAGATCTAAGATGGTGTGAACTGTGTGGTTTCAGATTCGATCTTGTCAATTGTGGCTATATTTATTATTGTCATATGAGATAGGTCGAGTTATATGGATTTTCTCATCTATTCAACAAGCTTTTCCCAACCGTTCGATCGGGCGGAACCACCGCCGGCCGCGGCCGCCACCCCCCCCGACACCCGCCACCTCCCCACCTCCTCCCCCCTCCCTCGTCACCCATCCTGCTCCCTCCCCGTCCCCCTCCTTCGTCGCTCCCGGCCCGCGTTTGGCTCGGCCCGCTTGTCGCCGGCGCGCCCACGCCGCCGCAACCTCCGGATCCGGTGGTGCCGCGGTCGGATCCGGCGCCCGGCACCGTCGGCCATGGATTCGCGGCCGCTGCCCTCGCTTCCACCGCATCGGGCGCCGCCACGCTGGGAGCCTGCGCCCCTCGCTCCATCCGCCAAAGGGGCCGCGCCGGGCTCACCGGGCGGCCGTGGGGGCACTGCACGCCCGAAGCCTGGCCGCCGTGACCCCCACCATGGCGCCCGGCCCCTCCACTTTGCCACTCCTCCATGGCGCTACCCTCCCTTTCCGCGGCGGGCCGTGTCCGGGGCGGCGAGGCCTACCTCGCAACCACTTCGCCTGGCCCGTCCACCAACTCCGTCGACTACACCATGCCGGCCGCCGCCGCCCTCTCGTTGGCGGTCGAAGGATGGCGGCCGGAGGACTCGGACCTCGTCGTCGTCGAGGACATCGATTCGGGGGATGAGGTGGACTACGAGCCATCCCCGTGATACCACGCAGCTTGCCGACCTACCTCGCCGTCCGTGGACGTGGTCGGCATTGTGGGGCTCGGGGGCGGGCGCGGCATTCGTCGCCAAGCCTCCCGCCCGCGCCAGCCCTTACCGCTCCGCCTCTGGCCGTTTGGGGGCTACCCCGGTATTCACCTCCGCGGGCGCCGTGGAACCTTGTCGCAAGCCGCGGTCGGCTCCGTTATCGCGAGGAGCGCAGCGGTTGTGCAGCGCGGCGGATGTCGCCGCCAACAAGGGGCCGCGCCCGTCATCGCCGCCGGGCAAGGGCAAGCACGGGGTCGCACCTAGTGCGGAGCCTCCTCTTGCGGGGTGCCCGCACCCCCCAGGCTCGGCCGACGGGCCAAGGCGGCTCGTCCCTGCACACCAGCAGCTCGGCCACAACCATCGCCCTACGCCGCCAGGTGACCGTTGACGTCGCTCGCGCAAGGCCAGTCCCGGGGCGTCCTCGATGGCGGGTGCCCTCTCGCTGAAGCCCTCCGTCGGCAGACGATGGCTTCACGCCGCGGCAGGCGCGGCGACATCGTCCCGGACGCCCCGGCCAACCATCGCCGCTAGCGGCTTATGCCGCCGTCCCTTATCGGGCTTTGCTTCAACCGGCCGGCCGGTGATCACGTCCGCCGCCGATGCTCCTCCCCTATCCCATCGCCTCTTCGCGCCTCCGACGGCACGCGGGGCGAGGAACTACAAGCATCGACATCCGCGGACGCCCTAGCGCTCTCCTCGAAAGCCGCATCGCGAGCGTCGACACAACACTATGGACCGCCGTGGCGTCGTCGGGGCCAGGAGCCTCAAAGGGTAGCCGGGCCTCCAAAGACCTCTTTCTTCGTCGGACAAATTCTTTGTTCGCCCACTCGTCGTCGACCTTGCCACGGATAGGAGTGCTACCGCGTTAACGCTGGAGGTCAACTTCGTCGCGGGCAACGCCCGGCATGCCCCCTGCACCCGCCGCGACCGAGCCGGGTGCGGATGCGGGCCTCCTACTTGGGAGGACCCAATGCAGATGAGCTCTTCGCCTCCCTCGTCGCTACCAATCATCACCGAGTTGGAGCCTCCTTCACCGATACGGGTGTTCCAACTCAACTTCACGGAAGTTGTGGTGCCGGAGGTTTGTGCGGTGACGACGGACCCCCTCGCCACACCGCCTTGGTGCGGCCCAGCCCCGTCTTTGGTTGGAGGCGCAGGCTTGCCTCAGCCCAGGGCCGTGTCGGAGGTGAGCCAGCACAGAGGTGCCCCACCCCTCCCGCTCCGGCCTCTTGCCCCAAAGACTCGTGGCGGAAGCGGATCAGGCTGATGACGGCTTTGGGCGCTCCGCTAGCCCCAACCACCGCCCCTTCCAACGCCGCGCCGCACCGTGTTTGACGCGCCGATAGCGGCCGGTAGCGGCCCTTCGTCGACTCCTTCAAGCTGCCGCTGGAGGAGCCTGATCAAGGGGGCGCCCGCACGCCGAAAGTCAAAGGTGGTCGACATCGACCGGGTTCCCACGTCAGAAGCGATTGGTTGGCCGCTAAGTCGGCCTTCCGCGATCCTAACCCGAGAAGCGGGTGTGGCGGATTTGTCGAACAAGTGGGAGGGGGCGACTTGAGCGCACGGTGTCCAACACGCTGGACTCCACGATCGCCGTGAGGTTCCAAGCGGCGTTCCGTGATGCTCTTCCGTCCGTGAGGCGGGAAAACGTGCGCAACGTCCTCCCCATTCTCCGTGTCCGCTATGCGAGGGAGGTTTCAGACGGCACGCCCCCACCAGCTTGTGCTACGCCGCTATAGTCGCACATTGGTTTCCTACTTAGCACACCACCCTAAGCTCCACCGTTAAAGCCGGTGCCATTTGTTGTGTGTTTCACCTAGTGGTCTTCCAGGCAACTCGCTATGGAGTACACCAGGATGTATTAAACTTTCGGCCTTTCTTTTGGCCTTTCTCTTAATGAAATACAGGTGAAGGCCTGGTTTCGAAAAAAAAATATGGATTTTCTCATGGTCTATGGTTTGGCGTGCTTATTGTTTTTAGGATATCTTTCCAATGGATTTCAATTGTTATCGATGTATTCTACTATTGTTTTCGAAATTATCTAGAGGTACTAAGATTATTAAAATCTCAATTGAGTTATATGTTATATCACTGATTATGAAAAAATGGCATTCAAGAAGAGTAGTATACAAACAAAAAATAGCACTGAATATTTTTGTGGAAATGGATATATATCATTGACAAAATGAAATTGTTAGGAAAGGGTTTATTGCCTTATTTTGTCTTGTACGGTTGGGTACTCTCATCAATCGGTTTGACACTGTCGTTCTTGATGAGAAAAGTTATCCCGATGGTGCCGTCGATGGAGGTAGTCACACGTTGCTGCCTCTTGCCTTGAAGTCATCGAACATTGAAAAAACTTGTCATCAGAAAGATTTCATGGTGTCAAATACAATTGTTCATGACTGAAACGGATATTTATTTCAGTATTTTGGACTAGTCCTTTTCTTTTTTGTGACAACACAGAAGGTATGTGTGTATATGAGGATAGAAATTTAGAGCTGAGATTTCAACGACTTCTACCTCTCAACCAAATTCCTAAAAGAACAAAAACCCCAAGAGACAAGGGAAAAAACGTAAGAGTGAATTTAAACAACAAAACGCTACAAGTCTCATGAGTTGAGTTAGACTAGCCCAACAATGCCAAGCTCCAACCGCAGGTTTTCCAGTCAGCACTCAGGACGCTCCTCTTTATTTTATTATTATTATTACTATAAAGAGCAATCTGAGGCATGGAATGGAGTTTCAAAAGCTCCTCGTAGAACAAACGATAAGGATTTTAGAGTACACCTATGGAGTATCGCAATAAAAGAATGGAGTACATATTGACTAATCAAGTACCCAAAATATTTGTGCGTACCTTGGCCAAAATCAGACAAATTATAATTGCGTCTCTAAATCTCTGGTGCATAGTGTGATCGTTCCTAGGGATATATATGTCTGTAGCTCTTGCTATAGTTCTCTGGTATATGTAATCCGAGCTTTATGCATTTCTTGCAAGAAGAGCAAAGAATAGTTAAAGAGATGGTTTTCTAGCATGATTCTGCTCACTTTTCCATTGGTGCAAAGCAAAGCTGAGGGTACTAGCCATCCTGCTAGGGTGGCATGCTTTCCTTTTATGGCCGGGTGCGTTTCTTGAAGTAAGAAAAAGAGAGAAGAGATGCTTTTTTTCCCCACATCACCACAGGCCATATTGTTGCGGATCATTATATTCTGGTGCGCTACAGTTATCAGAGACAATGAAGACATGACTTTGTGCATTCGATTAACGAAATTATTGGAACAATGTCCAGAAAATATGATCTACATGTAGAAAACAACAATAAGAAGAATAATGCAGATCACAGTGAACATTGACGGAGGTCGAGCTCATATGGAGGAAGCTCATCACATGTTCATTAGCGGGGGAGCTTTACTTGGCAGACGGCAGACTGCAAATGTGACGGAGATGACCAGTCCTCTCTTCGACCACGATCTCACCTTGAATACACAGGGATTGGAGGCGATGCTAGGAATTTTGGGAAGGACAGCAAGAAAGGAACCTCAATTCAGGCACGATGCAAGTGAATACATAGTGATCCTAAGCGGCATCAGCAAGTTTTTTTTATGGAACAGTACGGGTCGATACTAGGGGTGCAAATTGGTGACAATTAGGTGCACCTCCAAACCTCTTTTAGTTCATGTATTTATACTACTTGTCTAAATTTTTGAAGAAGTAGCACAAATACTTGAACTAAAGAAGTTTGAGATGCAGCTAAAGGATACCCCTTTGCACCCTTAGTGGAGACCCCCTACTGAAGTTCTATTGCAAAAAAAAAAAAAAAAAAAAAAAAAAAACTCCACTTCTGCTCCTCAGGTTGCAAACCCGGACCTGCACCCTCTCCACGCACAGGGTCTGCCAGCTTTTCCACAACTTCCTCCACTTCCCCTTCCATGCCACCCTCCCGAGGCTTGTCGGCCCCCTTGCCACCTCCATGTCTTGGCGTCCATTGAGGTGGGCTATTCACTATCTCCTTTCAACCCTTTGAGCTAAATGTGGCAAAAGTAAGGAAAATCATTAGACCGATCTCGTTGTCTCCTCCCCCGTAGGAACTACGAGATCACCTCAAGGACGCTTCGGGCATCCAGGGTCACGGACCCACCATAGATTGTGCAACACATTAGCCGTTCGCTCTCCGCTTGGGGGCAGTAAGGGTCAGAGAAGGGCAATCACTCATTCTTAAAACCAGCATTGTTAAGTTAAGATCAAAGGGGGTGTTTAGTTGGGGAAATATATTGGGTTCGCCTACTGTAGCACTTTTTGTTTGTATTTGATAATTATTATCCTACCATGGACTAACTAGGCTCAAAAAGATTCGCGTACTTTTCAGCCAAACTATGCAATTAGTTTTTTTATTTATCTATATTTAATGATCTATTTATGCGTTAAAAGATTTGATGTGACGGGTACGGTAAAACTTTTTGGTGCACTTTTCATCAAGAGAACACCCTAAAGAGTCGGGCAGAAAAAGGGTAGAGGTCCCCGTTCCTGATTCTCCTATAGCTGGATTCCCGGTACCGCAAGAATTCTTTGGGAGAGTATGACCACGACCTCTTCATCATTAGCGCCGGGAGAGTAGTGGCTTCATGTAAAACGGTGTTGAGTTCTCAAACATAGTTTTTTGGTGTGTATGTGCTCAGCACACACTATCTGCACCGTCATCAAGATGTGTGCACCAGGAGAGAGAGTGTTGAACACATAGAGAAAGTGTGATGAACACTGGAGATAGAAGTGTGCGGCACAAATCTTGAACCATATTTGGGCAAAGGCATCTGGTGTGTTGAGCACATACATGCCGCATTGTATATTCGTTTTTGATCCCATGAAGTGCCTCACCTAGTCTTTTTGTTTCGGTAAGACTGTCTCCAACAGAGCAGCCAAAGCATGACCCAAACGCATTTTTGACAAAGTGCACGCTGGTTTGGGTACCAAAGAAACACTCTCCAACAGCAGAGGCAAATGGACCCCTATTTTGCGTATGGATCGAGCCGAACGCAAAGATGCATCGTCTCTCACCAACGACGCAAAAACTCTTGGCGCCGGTAGTGGTGGGCCCGGTGTCAAGGTGGAGCGGATGACGACGGCGCGGCCGCACCTAGAACGCCACGCGGGAGGTTGTGTCTGCGGGGGCAGCGTCGGCGCGGGTGTAGGAAGGTGTCCCCGCCTAGCCCGTGCGGATCAGGACCCACCAGTCATCACCGCCCGCCAGAAACCGTGCTACGGTGGCCTCTCTTGCCCGCGCCGGAGGTTCCTCACCGGGATCCGTCGTGTGCCGCCACCCGTCTGGAGTGGGGCCTCGCCTCAGCCCTAGGGCACCACCAAACCACACCGGGTAGCCACTCGTGTGCGCATCGGGAGGCCTCGCTAGCTAGATGTCGAGGCGACCTCTCTTGCGCACACCGGGAGGCCTCGCTCGCTTCCACTTGGGCTGGGTCACAAATGAGGGGGTGCGGCGGTGGCGTCGTATGAGCCCTCTCCTTTTTTTTGGTTAGCTATTGGAGACAGAGGTGATAAATATTTCTGTGGGCTTATCAAATACCAACACCATATTACCTTTAACCATGGAGCTTATAGCCTTTTCTTTGATCTTTGGGCAATTGAAAGATAGAACAATCAAGTCAAACATCATATCTCAAACTCTTTGTTCAACCTGTCATTCCGAGTGTTTGCAAGTTTTCAAAATAAAACTCAAAGTTTCTGGTATGACTTTCTCAAGTCACTCATTTGTGGTATTTGTGGATCCTCACTAAGGCAACAAGGTTGTTTTGCCTCTCTCATAATATGTGATATTTTTGACTAAGGCAAAGAGACACACTATGCCTTCTTCTCTCTCACCCTATATCTAAGGCTTATATCCGGAGCTCTAGGTGGGAGAAAACTAATTTTACTTATTAAACATATTTGTAAGTTCAAGCAATAGATCCAAAGTCACGAGTCACACCGATCAAGTGGTGCATGTGTATGGTGGATAGAATATAGTGGATAAGGGGTATTAGTAAGGAATGAATCGTGGGGAAAGCTTACTTTTGCTCCTTGAGGAATCATCTCTTTTGGAATCTGGAAACTTTATGAGAGAACTTGGGTTGTATCTCTTTCTCTTTCTTTTTTCTTTTCTTCTATGGAGAGGCGAGTATCTAAGTACCCATTGTTTCTCAAATGACACTTGTTCATTTTTTTTAACTCTCCTTTATTCTTTCTTTTTTTTTTAGGGAGGTAGGCTCTACTCGCCCAGAGGGACATTTGTCCATTTTTCATCTCCTCTTTTTAATCTACAACACAAATCTCTTTTGTAATAACTTTTGAGAGAGAGACAAATGTAATGGAGCTTCGTAAGATATTGGCTAGCAATGAATGAGTGGATGGGTATAGAAAATATTTTTGGTTGCTCTCTCCTAGGATAGGAGTAGAACATTTTTGGTGGCTAGAGTAAAATGGATAATATGTATATGATGGGTGTATATGTGGTGGATGCGTACTTCTAGAGTGGAAATAGCATATAAATGAGTGGAGCCGAAGTGGATTAGAATGGAATGAGGTAGAGTGATGGTGGAGTGTACATGATCGGCACTACAAGTTTCTAATGGTCGACAAAGATTGAACAAACTCAATGCAAAGCAAGTAGCCTATATATATGTCAAAAGGTTTTCCTAATCTAGGGAGCATGTATATATGGTCGGTAGGGTAGGAGGTTTCAACACTGGCCACATAGGAACTTATCATGTGCACTTTAAATTTTTAAAAATAAATCTCCGTAAATCTAGCATCACTAAGAGTAAAATCAATAGCAGCTCAGACTCTCATATATCATATCCGTCAATTACCTCGATTTCGAGCAAGCAATTTGCAACCCACAGATTTCAGGGTTTAGAGCAAATCTCAAGTCAAAGCAAATTTTGCATTAAGGCTCAAGAGAAATTAAGCTTGAAAGCTAGGTACCGAAAAGGAATTACGGCGGGAGCAACTATTCATCATTTCCATGCATGAGATTTAGCTTCAGAGATTATTTTATATTGGTGGAAAAGAAAACTATGGTACACTCCTATTTATTTATTTATTCTCACACTCTAATGATCACACTTCTACTAAAGACTCTTTAAATGAATAGACTCTATAAAACTAAACATATTATCATACTCTAATAGCAAACCAAATATTTAACTAATAATATATAGATAGTAATAGAGATACTTATCGTGATAACCAGTGCTCTCCCCAAAAATGGCGAATTGAAGTGTCGGGTTTATCGTGGAAGTTGATGTAGACAAAGTGATGAGGGTATCGCCTATCATGTTTCTCGTTACGAATATGCCCTAGAGCTAATCATAAAGATGATTTGTATTCCTTCATATGTATCCATGATATATTATGTGTTCATGAATATCCATTAAAGACAACTTGTATTGATCAAAGAATTATGTGAATTGTTTGTGA
Organism: Hyparrhenia diplandra; assembly: GCA_015847255.1. NCBI lineage: Eukaryota > Viridiplantae > Streptophyta > Magnoliopsida > Poales > Poaceae > Hyparrhenia > Hyparrhenia diplandra. Next base: position 13,320 of record JADLZK010013163.1, on the reverse strand, counting down.
AACTCTTTTACTTGTTTGGTTATTCAATAATTGTCCTCGATCGGAGTTCATGTGAGAACACACATGAATATTAGATCAAAGACACGTAGTTGATGACTATGTTTCACAAGTCATAGACATGGAGATGTCAAACTAATAGTGTGGGCACATGTATGACATGGGGCTGGATTGACCCGGACATGAGATGTTATTATTATCTCTTTATACATCATGTACGTTATGTCCTTAGACCTGCATTGTCGTATGTACTCAAGATGTGAAACGACCTACTTAGGGACCTATCAAACGTTACTCGTAATTGGGTAGCTATAAAGGTGGTCTTCGGGTTTGTCGGGAAACATCTTTGAGACATAGTCAATCAAGATGGAATTGCCCCTCTCCATGAGAGAGAGATATAAACGGACCACTCGATTGATTGGATCAAGAAATGCATGGCCGGTGTGCTTGGGTTAAGTGTTAACCCACGAGGTGGACCAAATATCGCGTGTGGCAAGGGAATGACGCAGTATATGGTTTGTGGTGGTTAGTCCCGATATGATCATTGGCGCATACATGGGAGTTGGCACGCCTTGCTGGAGGCCGCCGGTCAACTATTGGCCGAGTAGGTGTACTCGGGCCATATCTATGTGTGCGTGAGCCCAGGGTCGCACGCTTGTTGGAAGAAGGCCCTAATGGATTTGATCCAAATTAGGCGAGGACTTAGGTTACTAATGGGCCTCCAGCTCTGGGAGCCCTAGCGACGCCATATATATGAGAGGTGGGCGCTGGGTCGACCTAATCTAAGCCACGCCACTTTGCGCCGGCGCCGCCACGCCCTCGCCTCTTGCATCTCGCGGACCTAGCAGTCCGGAAGGCGCATCGCTCCCCTCGTACGTGGGATACCTCGGGGTGCTGCATCCGAGCACAAGGACGAACCGCACGAGGAGGGACGGACGATCACGCGAACCGCACGGCGACCGCCACTGACGCCGCATACATCTATCGCCGAAGGTCGACGCTTCCTCGGCACGCACTTGGCGTCTAGTGGTAATCCCGCGATCTATAACTAGCAGTAGATCCTTGGTTTATGGGTAGAAAATTTTCGTTTCTCGCTGGCGTAGCGATCCCATATTCCTTCGCTTCTCCCCTTGAAATCCTCGCCGAACTCAAATAGACAACAAAACTTTGTGCAACTTGATTATGTCACGCCGGTTCTCCAAAGAAGACGGACTCGCCATATGTGTGCCCGTGAAGTCCACACATATAACATAGATCAGAAAAATATCGAAAACAATGCTTTAAAGCGTAAATATAATTAAACAAACACCTTCACAATTTATCGGAAGTAACAGCGGAACGGTTGCTAACTTCTCGCTCCATTATCTTCAAGGGGACGCTTGATCAGGGCTCAGATGCCAAGAACTAGTATCTTCATCCATTATCCAAGTGACTTTGCCAACCATGACGAGGTGGGGAAATTGCAAGAGTGAGTCCATGTCGAACTCGAAGAAAGTGTAGCAAGGTAGTATCTTACCCATAGAATCATGACCATTATAACATAATAATAAATATGCATAAGTGATAAATATGAGTGAACAATAATAACAATATAAGAGTCATCATCTTTAGTGTAAGTGGTCCATGGCCGCCAGTGTCCTTGAGCAAGGCTAGTATACTAGTTTGTCAAACTCGCGAGGTGTACACTTTCACTATGAGTCGTGGTTCCCTGGTGCAAGGGTTAGCCAGGACCCAAACACCGGAAACCACTATGAAGCCCCCAAAGGTTAAATGCCTAACAAGTTGGGGCGCTAAGTCACGATATAGGACCCACCCTTCCTATATGGCACATAAATCGCAGCCTATACACATATATGTGGGACAGGGGGCTATACTATACCCAATTCGACACTTCCTCCAAACTTGCTAGAAAAATGATCTTTAAGGGACTAAAGTCGAGCCATGTAACCCTCATAGCTGCATCAGAAGTCCGGGATACATCGATTCTGAGATAATATCTTATGTGGTTAAATTGTTACCATTTTATCATTTATAGCATAATATTAATTAAGTCATAAGACCATGGTAATAATAAGTTAGCAAATACTCAAACTATACTTGCCTTTACTTTGCTCCAATTTCGCACACTTGTCGGTCCTCAACTCTTGGTCTTCAATGCCTATGAACTGCTCTTCGTCTACTCGTAGCAAACACCACGATACAAGCAAGAAAACAAAATAAACTAAGAACAATACACCAGCAAAAGCTTTAACACAACGCACTAATAGCTAACTCGTTGCTTACGGTTATGGACGTGCAAGAACAAGTGAGAACGGGGCTATCGATGAAAAGACGCAACTCACAAGACGTTGAAATAGGAGAGATTCATGATTCATTTTAGTTTTCCAAAACTATGTGGAGGACATCTCATGGAAATATCTTAAGTAATTAAATTGTACTTAGGTTAATCATATTTTATTATAGAAGATTATAGATCATTTAAATTACACAAACATTTATAGTTTGCCAAAAAGGAACATGGGTGATCAACTAATCAAACTGATAGATGTTGTGGTTGATCTAAACAAGTCATAATTATAAATGCATTGATGTTAACGTTAATCATATTGGCATTGAGTTATAAAATACTAGTATAAATATAGACCTAAGTTGCTTTTAATTCAAAAGGCATTAATTAAACATTAATCAAATTATTATGATTGAATTCTTAAACACATATTAAAGGTCATTGATAACATGTAGGTTATGAAAAGATCGTAATGCACCGAGAATAAAATGTAACCCTAGATTGCTTTTAGCATTAGTTACTATTTAAATGCATTAAGTCAAATAAATTCACAATTGAATAACATGTTAAGCGTTAGTACTACTACGTAGAGGGGTCTAACACAACCTGAGTGGAGCTAAACGCATTAAAACCATTAAACGGCTGGGATTATAATTTGGATGGCAAATTTCGTAATGACTGCATAGGGAACTGCTGCTGGCGTGGTGTAGGTATATGCACATTTCTCTTGTATTTCTAGGATTGTTTTTAGAAGGAAAACGGCCATAAATACTGGGTGACTTCATGATGGTGTCATGGTTGTGTCATCAAGCTAGCAACGAACGAACGGCAAAACAGAGTCCTGTGTGCTGATCGCTCGATGTCGCGCGACGTGCGCCTGGCTCGTGTGTACAGGCAGAGGCACATGGATGAGGCTATGCACTGGGTGCTTGTAGCTGGCCCTAGCCACGCCAGGGACTCGAGTTGACGGAGCAGTCTGCTGAAAGGTTGTGCCTATTGGTGCCATGGATGACAACACAAAGGTCGTGTTCTACACGTTCTACCTGAGGCCAATTCTAGCTCAATGAAACACAAAAAGGGATAGGGATTCTCACCATGCAACTGGAAGGAACGGTGGAGGGTCGCCGGCGGTCCACAACGAATAGAGACGGCGGAGACGGTGCTCACCGATGCCGCTGCTGCCTAGCCATAGGAGGGTACAGAGGGAGCTGCTGGGTAGACGTGGCGTGCGGATGCAAAGCTTTGGGACGCCGTCATGACGACGGAGCTACATCCTCGGCGGAGAACGATAGCAGGCTCGAGCTTCTCCGGCAGCTACGGCGACGGGTGATTTGTGGAGCTACGCGGCGGGAGAGGAAACTGACAGGAGTGGAGTGGATGCCGTGCGGTATGGCGTGTCTGGGGGCTGTACTTAGATAACAGAGAGGGGAGGGACCGGGTCACGAGACCAGCTACCTGCAACCATGGAGGACGGGATCGGTGGCTTGGTGTTCAAGCGCAGGGCATGCCACCTAGGGCGGCCTTGACTGGCTCGCGTGGGGACAGAGCAGGGCGGGCCGCAGCTGGCGAGCGTTGATGAGGGGCGCGGTGGACGCGGCTCCGGCTTGACCGCGCGGGGTGCGGCGGTCGCGTCATGCGTGGTTGCTCACTCAGGACGCCGGTCTCGACGGATCGGGCGACGGCTTCGTGTGGGAGGCTGTGCAGCAGAGGCCGGGTCGCGCGGTTGTCCCTACGCCTGTTCGCGAGCTGCCGGTGCCTGCTCTTCTTCCTCTTTCTTCTCAAGATCGAGGGTGGACGAGGGAGAGAGCAGGCCTAGCTGGGTCTTTCGGGCCAAAAATAGGAAGTGGACAAAAGGAGGTGAGCCAAAAGGAAGAGCTTTTCATTTTATAATTCCATTTGATTTCAAATTCGAAACCAAACTCAAAACTGGATTTCAGGTTAGAATAAATTTTGTATTTTATTTGAGATCAGTTCTAAGCTTTTGGAATTAAATCTTTGAACTAATTTCAAATGGATTTATAAATATTGCATTTATGTTATAAATAGAACAAATTGATTCAACCCTAAATAAAATATATGTAAATTATTATTAACAATTATGATTCCGTGAAATAAATACTTGGACTTGTTTTATATATAATTATACTTTCAATTCCTTATTTATTTTATTTTCTTTAATTTATAAGCAAAGCAAAATTGACTCAATACTAAATAGAAATAAATCCATTTATCACCAATAAAAAATAAATGCAAAGGCATGAATGCAACAAAAATGTTTCTAGCCTTAGATAAATTTTATCTTAAAATGAAAAATATTATTTTCCCTATATTTCATGAGCACACAAATGCATAATTAAATCGCTTTTTAACTCTATTTTCCTGGGTGTTACAGATTAAGCGCTAGTGGTTGTCCACATAGATCTCATGTGTCTAAAGATTTTCAAGATAGATCATGATTATTTCTATAGAATCCCTCAGCAAGATTTTTCTTCTAAATATTTTTGAGTTTTATAATTTTATATGCATGCAAAGAACTATAATGCAAATGCAACTAGATGAATGCATAATTATTTTTATGCCACCACGGTAAATATCTTTATGTGGGTTGTTACACGCCACAAGATTATTCACATGGGGCTTTGGAATTTTTTCAATGCAATGCTAATGTAAAAATTAAATATGCTAAAGGAAAATGGTTATGCAATGCAAGAAAATAAATATGCTATGTACGATAACTACCGATCTACCTTCCTGAGGGTTCAATGTTTTAAGTCCTTTGAACAAGACTTCTTACCTTGCTCACCCTCAAGTACATCATCCGATCTTGGTGGTTGGGCCTCCCGAGATAGTGATCTCTAAGATGATACATCACCTATGTTGCTTGCTTGTCCTATAGTTTGAAGTGAAGCTTGACAGTGGAAGCAAAGTTTCTAGCAACATCTTGTTCTAGTGTGCGTGCTTTGTGGGCCGACATTTCCTTGTAGATTTTGGGAGAGTGAGATACCCTCCACGCTGTGCTCGGGCATGTCCCGTTTACAAAGACAAGGTAGAGATCAGTGCATGGCCTCGATGGTGGGAAAACACCTCCAGAACCAAAAATTTATTCATTCTTCCTCTACCCTTAAGAATATTAAACAAGGCAGTAGTTAATGTTTAACTATTTCATTCACTTACGATGAGGGTGATAAAGATCATAAGATAGCATCAACGCTTAATGATTATGACTATCTTGCAAAGCAGATGAGCAACATCTTAGTTCACATGAATGGTTATGAGATTAGAGAGTGGTGTTTAGAAACAGAACTAAACATGGTTACAAAGATGGATAAGCGTCTCGTTTTGACTCCAACATGTTTGATTCTTTATGAACATGCCACAATTAGAGAAGCTTAGCTCAAGATGTTACCTTTTATTAGAGTGTGACGGCACCGAACACCTTGTGGTTATTATTACCTTTGCTTAGAGCTTTCCTTATTTGGCTTTTTGTATATCTTGCTCCCCCGACTTGTCTCCCTTTATTGCATCATCCTTTCTTTTCTTCCTCCTTTGAATTGTGCTAGGACCTTTTTGTTCCCTCTCATGGTTTTACTCCTACGTCATTAGTGCCACAACACATACCCAAAGGAATATACAAGTAATAACAAGAATAGTGTTGTCACAGGGCTAAAGGTCACCTCCTATGCTACGAAAAGTTTGGTTGAAAATTTTTGTTAGTTAGATCATTTATCTCATGTTTCACCTTGCTTTTATAAAGGAATGATTTTAATGAAACCTTAAGTTTGGATTTTCATGAAAACGAAATCATTTAAACTTGTAGAAAAGAGTAACAAAGAATAGAGAGATTAAAAACCGGCATGTGGAGTGATGGGGCATGAGGAGAAAACACGATTGGATTATCCTTTGTGGGAGTTAGTCTTCCCTCTTCCATGTGTCGACATTACTCTTGAGTTCATCCCTGAGCAAGTGCTTTGTTTGTAGACCTTGCTTATGGCACGCTCTTTCTCTCTCTTACTTCATTTCTAGTATGATGGTTTGGTTTGGTGTGTTCATTTCATTCTATGAATAGACTTAGCATACCTTTCTCGCAAAATGTCAATGGACACATACCCGAGGGAATATAACATGGTCAAGAAGGGATTGTTGCCCAAGGTTCATATGATCCAATCTATGCTAATGAAAAGGTAGTTCTGATTACCTTAGCACAGATTTTATTTATTCATGTCTTATACATATTTTAATTATAGTTGCACTCTAGCATGTGGATCAAGGCAAAAGGTAACTTGTAGCAAAGTGACGAGTGAATGATTTTTTTGATACTTACAATTCTTCCATCAATGATAAATGAGCCGTGTCCTTGCACAATGTTGGAATTCATCATATGCCTTTGCTTCATCTCTAATATGAGTTTATCTCGACTTTACCCTCCCCAATTGTATTTGAGAGTTCTCTCACATGGGCTAGTCTAACAAAATATACTAATGTCTACACAAGTAATATTTAGTTCAATAACCAAACTAGACTCCATGTCTAATTTAATTAATGAAGGCGTTTTAATCTAAGCACCATGCTTAATTTAAAAAGCTTTCGAAACACACAATTATTCAAGCATATATAGCAAAGATTCCAAACCAAGGCATATTACCGTGGTAAACAAAGGGTAGTATTAGGCAACAATAAAGATTTACTCAAGTGGATATGAAAATAAGTGTAGCTACTTGAGCATGTCTTAAAGATAGAGACAAATCAGAACATAAGGTAGCAAACATGGCAAGAATTACATGAGTGATTCAATGCCTCACAATTGGTCTGGACATACCTATACATAATGTCATCCTTCGCTTTCTTTGCTCTTGACCCTAAAATGGTTAATGACAAAATACCCGAAGGAATATTCAAACAATTATATCTCTATGCTCACTACACAAGGGTGTTATAAAAGAAAAGATCTATACTTATATTACTTCCCCTAGAATGCTTGTTTTAGGACAAAAAGCCCTCGTCCTTGGGAAACCTTCAAATATGATTTAAGATGATGAAGAGATTTTCCCCTTAAATCACCAATTCAACTCTTCGTTCAATAAGATCAACAACCACCCTTTCTAAATCTTTTATGAACAATTATCTCAAGGGGGTTTGAGATCTCATAAGTGGCTAGATTAGAGATTTAGTAATTAATTCAGAGTTTGCTCACATGGCAAGGATTGATAGAATATTTAGGATGTAACTCCCATGCCTCATGATACCAAACAACTAATGATAATGCCCTTCTTGGTCTTCCTTAGATCCTTCATAATGTCTATACTTGGGATTTCTAAGATCGTAGGTAGAGTCAAGAAAGAACACTAGAGGTTTCATCGGGGTCAAGGAGTTAAATATGGTTTTGGATAAGTTATCTAGTCTGAAATAGGAAGGAAGAAGACATGAATGGATTCTAGATAGCTTTGCTCTCCTTCTATGGCATCATTAGATATGCCATCCTTTCGGTTCTCAATGTCCTTTGTAAGAATAAGGATGTTTTCTAAGTGACTCTTCTAAGAGGATTTAGTTCATAGTACTCAAAGGTTCCCCGTGAAGCTAGAAGTTTGTCTCCCCAAAGTCATCACTACATAAAAGATTCAAGGGTAGAATTACTTCTTCCCTGAGAGGTTTCTGAGTATTGATGACTTAGGATTAGTAGGTAAATCAAGGGATTGGAATTGATTATGATCCGGCTATCTAACCTCTTCTTCTTCTGGCCTTAGAGAGATGATTCCTTCTCTTCCTTTGGGTGTTTATGAAAAATTCTAAGAAAAAGATCACACTCAATCGAAAGCTTTGTCAAGGACAAACCTTACTTTAGAAAAGGAAAGAAAGTTCCCGTAAAACTCATGATAGTCATGCCAACAACTTTTCTAGGATGAGCCCCCAATACATTATCCTTTCAAAGGATAGGATTTGGCCTCGAGGTTAACTTCTGAATTCTCTCCTATAATGGGTTGTTTCATGATCATTTTGATCTAACCTAGGCAATGTACTCATGCAAACCGTGTGATAGGATAGGTTCTAAAGATTCTAATGGCCTGCTTGTGCTTATGGGTGCATCATATGATAGGTGTGAACCGAGGATCCCAAAAAGATGCAGGAAAGAGAAAATATAAAAAGAAAGGCCCTACACTAAGATATGATACAAGATTAGTTATACTCAATATAAGCCTCAAACGAACCATTCCTCCCTGACAATCTGGCGCCTTTGAAATGCTTGTCGGTATTTGTTAAGCCTACGTAAATATTTAAAAATAATCCGCAAGCTTAAACGGATACTTTTGGGAATATAAAACTCGCCGTCTGGCCCATCCTCAAGCAGCGTCATCTCGCACTGTAGACGGTCTCAGAATCCTAATCATGATGATGACATGCTCGAACACTCGTACGAGGGTGTAACGTACATCGTGGTCACGCATGGAGTCATTTCACATGCCTGCTCGACGATCGAGAGAGAGAAGGAGGTGAGTGTTCGATGCCAAATTTGTTTCAACACAAGGCCATTTGCCTCTCTTTACGAACAAACCAGCCGAATTGCTTGTTTAGCCACAATGCACAAACTAGCACAAACCAGCAATACAGTTTCACGCATTCGAGTAGGGAGACTGCTTAGAAGGCGCCTCCTCCCGCCCGCTGCACTCGAGTAGAGACAAAAGCAACTGCCGAGACGCTTGCGGCCCTCGGGCAGATTACAACTCCAAACAAGCAGGTCTTAAGCTCTAGCCATGCGCATGATTAAGTGCCCGAGACTTATCTAACCACTACGCTTCTATACAAATCACTCCTGACAGCAGAGAAAGAGAGGTCGAAAAGGATCCACAGCGGAACGAGACCTTAACCTCGGCCGCCTTCAGAACAGAACAAGATTCACTAATCTCGAGCAACCAGACAGCTCGCTAAAGATCAGAAAAATAAGAGGCACAAAAGGATCTTCACACATCGCTCCCCCATCCTTACAATCTCCCAGAATCGCTGTTTACCTAGCACAAATCTTAAAAGGTATAAGACAAAAAAATAATTGTCAATGTTTTAACAGATAGCAATAGTCACATCAATGATACAAAAAACAAACAAAGCTTTTACAGCCATCCAAAACCCTTCAAGCGAAGATGACATCAATCAGACGGAAACACTAAGAAGATGTCGTCACACCTCCAGATCCAGAAGATAAACAATCCAAAAAGAAAGAAAAGAAGATGCCCGCCACAATCTCAGATCAAACAATCACCAAAAAAGAAAACTTTTATATCATTTCCGCTCAACCACTACAAAACTAATATTCATAGCATGTATGGATGAAAAGACACCAACACCCCGCTAATCGAGATCCAAAGGGACGTTACACAAGGCGATGCATCCCCCCGTGCCTCACCGCTCTCTACTCTCCATGTCTTCCCCATTTTGAGATCAGCTGAAAAACCGACTGAGCAAGAAGTGAGAAATCACCACTACAAAGAGCAGAACAGGTGCAGCACGTGAGAAGGAAGAGAGGAGAGATCAAGCGAGAGCAAACCACGCCTACAGCGACACCCATGCATCCCGGTGGTCACCATGAGAGCGGAAACCCATTACGTTTGACACCATGGTCATCCAAATGCGATGTGGTTTCATCGAACTTGTATGTTATCTCACCACGAGCATAACATCATGTGAGAACAGAAATCGTCAATCGCGTCCCGCATGAGATCCATTAGGTTGTTCTGTTTCATAACAAAGAGAGAAAAGCAGCAGGTCATAATCCACAAGCCCGCGATTCCCAGGAATGCAGGCTGAGTTTACCCCGGATCCAGTTCGATCTTGACCCACGAGATCGCTCACAAGGTTACGCGCACCTCGTAAATCGTATTACGCCGGAGGAACTGAGTCCAACAAAGATTCAAACAAAAATCTCAATGAGGTTTAAAACAGAATATACAAGAAGATCCATAACATTTCTCCAACAGAATAAGTCATGGAACATCATCGTCAACAGCTCCAATATTTAGGTAATATCAGTTTCAAGTCGCGCTTCTGATACCCTAATATCTCAAGCATCACCCACTCCATTACTCACTATACCCACACATCCAATCCCCGTGGAGCTGCATGTTTGTCTCGAGTCCAAAGTCACGCTTCGTCTTCCAGGCTCACGGTTTGTTCACTTCTGTCGTAGGCGCCGCCATGACGCGCGTCGCATTCTTCCACCAAATACTTACAGAGGTATGGGTTCCCGGAGCACGTCCAAAACGCTGCTCACTAAAGCTTCCGCGATATAGGATCTGATGAAAATGTAGTGCCAATGTCCCTGCATAATATCTCCCTTTTCTGGAGGCAAGATTCTGGGGTTTAGCCGGATGTTCGCTCCTATCAATTGGGGGTCGCTAGCCACGCTCACTTCATCCGCAAACAGCAGTCCAGATCAAGGAGGTCCATAGTATTCCAATAACTTGCATGTATGATCAAGTACATCGTTGTAAGCTCCACAAGCAAGTGCTTTCCGAAAAAATCTCCATGGCGCAGCGGCGACTCAGTGGGGAGCTTTTTAATAACCAGTAAACTCCTAAGCCTCGGACGAGGAAGTGACAACTACCGTTTGGCGACCCATTGAGAGTAGTAATAATAACTAGGCGTATTCCACGCATTGCAGCGAGATAGAAAGGGGGTATTATATTGTTAAAGGATTGAATTGTGTAATCACTAAAATTATCTGCAAAAGATTATTTAATCTTATGTTTAACTCGCTAAACCAATATTGAATAGAAATATTTAGATATATTTAAATGACAGTGACAACTCGATGCAATAAAACATATATATAATAATTTATTTGAGGAAATCACTCGTATGTTTTAATCCGTTTAACTTTGTCCTTCATGTCTAGCGTGTTCAGAGTATGAACGAGAAATCTAGTACTACGTATAAGCTAGAATATTACTATCACACCTATCTAATTCTCTCTTTTTTTTTTTCTTTTTTTCCGTTCTCTTCTCTCTCTTTTACTTTTATACTCTAGTATATACAAACTAAGTATAGTATCGCTGAAAAGGAAATCACCGCCCACCCTTTTCCCTTCACCTCTGCTTCGCTCTTCACTTTTCTCTCTCCTTTCTTTTTCGCTACAACTACTACGGAGCGTGGACCGATGGTTGAAGGCATCCAAGAGCCACGTCCCGTAGGCACTGCGGAAAATGGCACGCCATATTTCCCCCAAGGGCCTGTCATTGAAACCTCTCACCTCTCGCTGCATGGGACATGGTCAGAGGAATAGAGACAGAGAAGAGACCGCATGAGGGTTCACAGCCTGGTAGGTCCCACTGCAGCACTAGACCAAGGCTTCGCATACAACCCGAGAAGGCAATACCCGAGGAACTTCTACATTTCAAGCTGACAGAATTCCATTTAAAATTAATAAACAAACTATGTACACAATACCCCTACAAATACGCTACACCCTCCTATTCTCTTTTTATCTCTTTTTTCATTATTTTTTTACTTTACTCTATACCAACTACCATCAGTGGGACCATAATTTATCAAAATATAACCATATGACTTCTAGTTTTGAAAGATTTATTGGAAAGGAATTCAATGGTGTAATCGGAATTTAAATTGGTTTTTGGTTTTGTGAAGTTATAACATTTTTAGTTAGTTCAAAGCTGGGGGCACGCCAAGATCTCATAGAATCCGAGGTGGCAAATCAGAGTGTTCGTCTGCACACCATGGTCCCCACGGTTATGTTTGAAAAAGCCACCTGAAGCTTTAGTGATGGCCTTTGTTTTACTCCAATTCCATCCAACACCACACAGGCACCAGCACTTGGGTGCCCGTGTGGACCCTACCAATCAATCCATCCCACATGGCCCTCGCACCGAACCACGCTTGTTTCGCATGCGGCGTGTGTTAAGAAGGCGCGCTCTCTTAACTCAGCCCCGCTCACGGAATGGCTTCCACTTGCAGTGCAGGCCTGGAACTTCAGCCCACCCGCCCACAATGAGGCGAACTTTCGTTTGGATAGGAGAAACGTCCAAAAGCATCAAAAACATCACACCGTGGTAGTCTTAGTTGGTGAAATATTTTTGGGTTCGACCCATTGAGCACTTTTTGTTTGTATTTTGTATTATCCTGTTCCTGAATTATTAGGCTCAAAAGATTCGCCTCTTTTTTGGGGCGAACCTTGGTGTGCTAGTATTTCGAAATTTCAAACATTGTTTGGGTAGTAATAGGAGACTATGGCCTATGGGAGAATTTGGAATTTGGCCTCAAAAAAGTTTGTCCCACTACTACATCACTTTCTTGGGCCACCCTTGTATTTATCTATATCCATGCTGATATCTTGTTTTGAAGTTATTGAAACAAATTTAATGGTGTAATATAATTTAGATTTTGGTTTGTGTCGCTATTTTAGGTATTTTTAAATATAGGCCAGCCGTGTGTTTTCTCTCTCTCCTCGTCCATCATGATTGTCATCTCCTTGCAATGACGTAGAATCCGTAATCATGATAACACTGGTGTCTTGTCCCTCGAGGAATCTGTATGGAGTCATTTCACATCCGCTTGATCGATCGGGAGAAAGAATGAGGTAGAGTGTTCGATGCCAAATTTGTTTCAACAAAGCCAAAATTTGCCTCTTTATGGACCAAATCAAAAATTTGGTCGTTTGTTGAGCCACAATGCACAAACTAGCAATACAAAGTTCGTCTGATTCGGTAGGAGGATCCGTTTGAAACAACCTCCTCACGGCTCGCACTCGAGTAGAGATAACGACACGGCGAGCAGTTTGCGCCATGGCGAAGATTAATAATCTCTGGCAGGTCTTGAGCTCTAGCCATGCGCATGATTAAGAATCGAGACCTCTAACCGCTATCGCTCCTATTCATGCAACCTCGAACAGTAGAGAGAAGTGCCGGAGGAGACATCCAGAGGACGACGCAAGGAGGCATTCTGGCAAAACTACACAAAGAAAATGTGTTTTCTTGCCACACATTTTCTTCCAAATTCTCCTCCCCCATCCTTTTATAATCTCCACGTAGGTCTTT